>JAQGAV010000051.1:0-58597 GCA_034691345.1 Phasmarhabditis papillosa | reverse complement strand
TTCCATCATTGCTCTTGGCGCTGACTATAGTTTTCTGCGTTCTTTTCGAGTGAGATGCTAATTTAACGCAAAAAATTATCGTTCACTCCTGAAAATGAACTCAACAAAGGATATAGATAAGATGATAGAGTGTATAGTAGTGCCGAGAGTAATAATGGAATGTTACTTGCGTATTTTTAGGATTTTAACACCGCATCTGCAGGCGAATTACACGGGCGTACGTGCAAAGTACAATATTGTACGTAGAGTGGCCGCCAGATGCTGGCGCGGGGCTCAGACGAGCGTGGAATTCTTTACATTCCATCATTGCTCTTGGCGCTGACTATAGTTTTCTGCGTTCTTTTCGAGTGAGATGCTAATTTAACGCAAAAAATTTCGCACGCCGCACAATTATCACACAGTGGTGCACGTTGATTTTAAGTAGGACATACTATATCTGGCACATATTGTTAATAACGTATGCCTTAACATTTCATATGTTGCGCGTTTTACATTTTATAATTAACTTCAATATATATTATATCTTACATTGTGCTTTTGCTCCTGAAGTCAGCAATCTATCTGGGGCTATGATCTCAAATGCGGAGCCAAAGTCAAAGCAGAACTTCTGTATTGTATAGATGCATTGAGCAATGTCAACAACTCGGAAGATAAAGTCAAACCGGTAGGGAGCCAAATATTTCTAAAATGGGTGAAGAGAATGGGAAATGTTACTCTACGTTTCTTTATGAAAGTATTATAGATCATTTTTTACATTAGTTTGACACATCCAGTATCAATTGTAGTTCAACAAATATAAGGGATATTTTAAATCTTTTTAGTGTTTGAATTAGCATTGTATTCGAAAGGTATAAAAACAAAGTCGTTTTATCACAATAAAAGATATTATAATCATATTAGAACCCCCTTACTAACCCTTCCTAATGGTACCATAATATAACATCCGTAGAATGCAACACACATTGAAATTAGACCGAAGAGTTGCGAGAACATGAACCAACTGAAAAAACGATACATATAGTCGGAGGACAAACGATATGCTAAACGTCTAAGTGCTCCATTTACAACGCGCAAAATAGTTATTTTCACTAATTATTTCAGAAAAATAAATTAGATTTGGGGTTGTAAATTGAATCATTGACTAGTCCGCGTTTTCGCGCGCCATTGCTCGGCAGCGCTCCAATAACATTTGCAGTTCATACCGTATACCCTTGCATAAGCCTTGGCGGCCGACTATAGCTTAACGATTCAAAACGTCTTGAGGTTTATCAAATGTTATTGCAAAAGTTTGTTTTTGAGACACAGCGACATTTCTTCGTGAGAATGGGCAAGGAACATTGTATGTACATGTTTGTACAAATGTGGAGATATATATATAAAACACCTTGTTGTTCAGCTTTTTGCATCTTCTTATTCAATTTAACAAGTAAATCCAATACTTCAATTAGAGTTGTTTATTTGCGCTGTGCTTTTATAGCTTTATTGTGACCCAAAACTCGGCCGAATGCTCGTTTATGCCAAAGCAAGAAGCCCAGGCCGACGTGAACCGGGCCTAAAAGCCCCAATCTCTACACTATGTTGTCCATAGGTACTGCTATTATAGCTTAAAGATATTCTTACTACTTACAGATTATGTCTATGTCCTAATTCCATAAATACAACTACACTAGTTAACTCCAATGTTGTTCTTAAGATCGGCGTCTGGAATACAAGCCACTCGATTCTACGAAGGTTCGCGCTGAAAAATACAGTTATCTTTTTGAAATCATGATATTTTCACCCCGAACGTTGCAAAGTCTAGTTTTCCAGAATCTTTCTAATATTGTAGTTGTTATACAAAATTTTATAGTTCGGTGATATAACGTTTGTATTCCCGAGGTTAGCCTTCAAAATCGGGGAAAATATGTTTTCGTAACCACAATTTTCTTATATTCTGAACTAAATGACTGCGTAATAAGAAAATTCTTAATACAAATGTTTTGTAATAAGAAATGTAGCATTTAATTCTATAATAATACAAATATTATGTATTTTCTCTTTCGAAAAATACTTTGCTTGTAGAATTTCTTAACTTACTCGGTACTCTCAATGCTAGGAAGACACTTTATGCAGCACACAGGAGGCACTTTAAACGAAATACGAATATTGCTGGAATAAAAGAATTGTTAGAAAAGACAAATATTCTATGGAAAGGGCCGTTTTTATAAGAAGTTATTGATAACTGAAGACTGTTTTGAATTCGTACAAACCGCGAGTAAATGTTATTCAGAGCATAAAACTACGCAATTTCGGTAACGTGTTGTCTTGGCCATATCTCTAGAAATGGGCTTAGTCTTACCCTGTTTTAAACGGGACTACCAGAGATCAAAACCGGCGGAAGCACAAATATTTTTAAATGAAAATTTTGAAATAGTCTCCAAAATATTTATGTTTTCAAACAGTTTTGTTTTTGCCCGCTCTGTATTCTTGCAATCTTTTTCAAATCGGATAGTATACTCGGTTCGAGCAACTCAAAAATTTTGCCCCGCACATTTTGTTACTATTATTGTTGAAAGTTTATAAACCTACTGTTCTTGTAGATATTGCGCCATTTCCCTTCGACTTCCAAAAATATTAAACAGAAGCGAAACTACAATGAATAAACAGAACATAAAGTACCTGAAATGCATATTATCTTGTTTACTCAAAACATTGTCATATACTTATCGGATGTGGCAATTTTACGGGCCGGCCCGGGCGGTTTTCCGAGTATTGGGCAGCCTCGCTTGCCCCTTTCCAATGTGGTAGATTAAAAGGGCGCCAGAGAAAAGTGCGCTGGAAAAGTTTTTAATGGGGCCATTTCCTTCACACTTCGGAAATGTTTAAAACTAAAACCACTCACACTAATGCTACGGCATAGAGAAATATAGCGGCTCGTAGAAAGAACATTCCGATTACATTGCATAGAGTTGTTACCTATAATAAACAAAATTATACATTAAACTACCGCTCCTATGTAAATTATGTTAATTTTATTGAAACCATAATAAACGCCGTATTTGCTCGCTTCTTGTAGGTTTGTCATAGAAACTGATCCTATCAGATGTTTCTGACAAATTCATTAACCCCTTAGCTTTATTTTTTTAAACTATAATAGTTGTATTTCAATAGAGTCCATGAAAGCAGGGCTCTGCACCACCGGTCGTGAATTTTTGAAAAGTCGGTCGCGACCGGTCGTAAATAAGGGCGGGAAATGCAAACATGTACTTTTGTAAAGTAGTCATAATTTTTCGAAGGGCCTATCCCGAGCAGGGGTGTCCGAAATTCCGGTTTACAGAAATTTTTAAAAATTATGGTTGCCTTCTTTCGGAATTAATTTTTTGTCATTCCGGACATCCCTGATCCCGATCGACCTAGACCGACCTCGACCGACCGGTCGGCACTTCTGCCCAAGTCGGTCGCCACCGGTGGGCTATTTGCGGATCACTGCCTGAAAGTTTCTAACAAAAATTTCAATGGAAAAATCATCATTAGCGAAAAATGTTGCACTTTGATTATTATTGGAAAACCCTTTAATCAATTGTTTCTCTCAATGGTTTAACTCTGTGACCATCGCTCTTAATTCATTTGATTGTGACTATAATCTCTTTTAAAAACAATAGCGCTCTTCTTTCTTTGCAGCACGGCATTCCCTTCTATTTGTTAATAAATTCACGGTTCTCAAAGGGTTTTCTTGAACAAATTAACCCCCTAACCACGGCAGAGGACAATCTGTGTATTGAAGTTCGAAAAGGGTCACATTTGACTTGAAATGCACATGCCTATCAGTCAAAATTATAGTCGCTACCTATCCGACAAATCGAACTCGTTGGTACCGAGCACAGTATTTTCAGTTCCAATAATTTACTGGATTTCCGCGTGCTTCAAAATGGTTTTGCCCGTGTAACCACTGCATATCTTTTGACAATAAAAGTTGATATTCAAGTTTTCTAAAACGCCTTTTCTTAAGTTAGGTTTATTTGTTATTTCAATTATAAAGCGAACATTAATCTATAATAACTCTAAACTTACAGGGAACATGAATACTAAATAATACAGGTCTGTCCTGATTCTCTCATTGCTCACATATTTTAGTACATAATATTGTTGAATACAGGCCAAAACAACGACGATTAGGGTAAAAGCACAGGCGAGAACCAAGAACAGAAGGTATAGGAAGTCTATCTCTGAAAAATAAACATCAAATAAATATCCAATATTGCCGGAGTTTTAGAAAGTTTTCAAATTTATAGAAAATATCATAGCAACCGTTATTTTAATAGATTGAAGATCAATTGCTAGAATGTAGAATATTATAAGGTGCTTAACAACTCAGCAGGCTTGGATGCTTTAACAAGAGGCATGCGGATTCAGCGTGTCGACCAGGGATAGGGATTCAGTTCTACAAAGTTGGCCCAGCCCGCTCCTTTTATCATGTTTACAAAGAAGACTTTGATGTTAGATGGTATATTATACTACAGCTATTTCCACATTCTACACTGAAAGGTAAGTTATTAGATTGTGCTATAAAATTTATATAACAAGATCGGTATATTTATAGGAACTTCAATCAAAAGTTTCATAAAACGTATAGCTTTTTACTGCGGTGGGGACTTAGCGAGCAGGCCTTTTGCCACTCCATGTATACCGCCTCAAGTTGAATGTATACCTTACCGGCCAGCCAAACTTCGACTTCTGGTGGGAGTTTTTCCTCATCTAAAGAGAGATTGTCCTGCTTTACAGGATGAATAATAGTCTTTACAATTTCCATAACATCTAAACAATATAAATATAAATAATAATATAAGTTTATAAAACTAGAAAGAGGTTAAGCGGCAAATTTTAAATACGAACGGGGCCCAAAACTTGTCAAGCAATGAAAACACAAATAGAGCCTTTAGTCAATAACAGAATAAAATGAGTCAGCGAAAACATTCAAAAAATAAAATACAATAAAAATATGAAAATATAAAAATAAATTTGAAAATTTATAGGGTTTATGAGCATTGAACAAGAAAATTGGTGAATTGAATTTTTTTAAATATAAACTAAAGAAATTGAGGATCGATGAAGAGTAGTTGGAAACGGATCCAGGAAGTTTGGTGACCTGGGTTTACAACTGTTAAACGTAAACAACGTGCAGTCGTAAAAACAGGTCTACTAAACTTATAGGGGGGTTGATAGTATACACAGATAAAATGCAGTATAAGACTAGGGCATTCAAAACAGTGAAGAAATCAACATTTACAAGAAATGTTTAATAAATTTCTAATAAATTAATGCCATCGGACGTATAACAAACAGTGTGGCTAATGAGTAAATGTCTCGCAAATTAGAATTAACAATTTTTTACTACAATTAATCCAAATAACAAATAGACAAAAGGAATAATACCCAGTGAGATGTGAGAGAAAAATGAGCAAAGTTCGAAGTTTAGTAGAAAAGACCGACAGTTTTTAGATGAAAAACTAATAGAGTATTCTTGGTCGAAGTGTTTTGAGGACAGTTTCCCCACTTTCATTGGAAACAATAACAACTTTGAGAAACGAGATTTATAAATAAAGAAGGAAAATCCCACTAGTTACCCAAAAATAGTAACTGCTGAAACGTTTTATGTACAAAGTTTGGGAAAGATTATAATCTTTTGAAAACGCTAGGATTGTAGCATGTTATGCGGAATAGAAGGAGAATATAAAATAAATGCACTCCTGAAGAAAAGGCTCCCAATCCAACGATCTTCGTATATTGTTTATATAACGACCTTGCGACAGTTCCCCCCAACCTAGCTAATTGAACATTTAGTTATTTCAGTGTATGGAAAAATATAGTAAGCAGTTATATTTTAGCAGTACTGACATATTCCTAGTATCGTGTCCATTATTTAGACTATACTTTACATTTAAAACACATATATTAAGCTTAGGCATCCGGAATTGTATTTGGTAGATCAACAATCGTTTCAATTTGGCTAGGTTTCCTCTATTTTTGACACTTTGTTTTTTGAGCTTGGGGGGAACTGTCGCATATCCTATATAACACCGCTGATCCCCAGGAGACGTTGCGAGAACCTTGCTCTTGAAACATAGAATACATAAGAAAATAAGTAAAAAGCAAGTTACGAAATGAGAGTCACCGCTGTTTTCTTGAATTTCAATGTGAAATTGGATCAAATTCTCAAAATGAGATTCTGTATTTAAAACCAGGTAGAACTTCTGCTTTTAAATTAGAAATGTTCGAAAAAGGTATAGTAAACATACTTAGTAAACATAGTGTTTAATGTAGTTTATATTACATTACATTTTGTTTGAATAATGATAACATCGTGTGTGGCAATTTCCTTCTTTTATAAAATAACAAAATTGTTTTGTTCATTTTAGTGTCCGTTTATTTTAACTACAAGACTAACACCACAGACACGGATTAATATAGGTCTCACAACGAAAACAGAAAAGGGGCGGGGTTACTGTATTCTGTAGAAATACAAAGTTATTAGAAGAAGGGAATGTTTCTTGCAAACAGCTACGCTTCGGTTATTCCATTTTTCAATTGTGGTTACTGTAGTCTATGGTCAAATAGCACAGGGCATACAGTCAGACTGCAAAGATTAGAGCACATCTTTGCAAAGGAGAGCTGGCAAAAGGGGCACAAACCCAAAATAATTTGCGCTCTAATGAACATTCGCAGACCTTTGAGAGCAGGTAATTCGTATGCAGAATATAGAATTGATCGGAATGGACCACGGCCCCAGCACTCTAAATTCTGCCAAAGAGACAAGTTTTGTGCTAAACATACTATCCATCAACGATGCTACTAATTCATTTCTGACCTCAATGGGTTTCCGCGACGGGGCGCTCTTGTAGCTCGGCTTTCGAGACGGGACAATAATATCGATTTTGAAAAATATCAGTTCTGTCAGTGTTATGACTAAATCAAAGAGAACAGTTAAGTGCTTACTCGACTTTGACTAAACTGTTAATTTAAAAATCTTGCATCACTATAAGCTTTGATTTGCTAGAATCTTTAGAAGAGAAATGAATAAACGCATATAATTTCAGAATGAACAAAAGAGTATTGCTTACAGTATCATAATAATAAATAGTAATAAAAAACTTTGCGAACAGTTTTTCGCTCATTAATCGCAATCGAAATAGTGTTACATTCTCGGAATTGGCTTTAGTCATTTGATTTTAATAATTCTGCGAATTTGAATAAAGTGTTAATCAACTTTCTCAATCATGTAAAGTTAATCTTTGATAAACTCCGCCCACTTGCTCCGCACTCCGTACTTAATTGAAAGAAACTGGGGGAATGAGAGAAGCAGAGACGAGAAACTGTAAATGATACTCTGAATCAGGGCTGCAAATCTAAAAATTCGGCCCCGTCGAGGGCGGAAAAATTTAAAATAAGCCGGTCATATTCCACCTTATATCAGGATAGAAGTAGAGCTGAAAATTAAAGGAGACAACTTGGTCAGTCGAAAGAGGTTTTTTTCGTATCGGAGTATTTGTAATAATTTCTTTGATACACGAAGGAAATTCGTAAAACTAGAGTGTGATCATTTGAATTGGGCGGTGGAGTCAAATTTAAAACGTTGTGTTTGAAACCTAATTCACTAGCCGTTTTCAAGAAAGTAGATCGTCACCCACAAGTTTTTTGTAAAATCTGGTTTCTCGTTCACATTTTAGTTCGATTTACCGAACGTTGTTTAGGGTTACCAAGGTGAAATTTGCTGTTTTTCCAGAATACGGGCGGGGTGCAGTGATATAGAAAATGAATATACTTTTGGAGAAAACGCCTCACGTTTACCGATTTTATTCATTTTTATAACACTGCGCGCCGCTTGAAATACCGCGCAGGAAACCTAGGTCATGAGAAGACTATATAAATTGATTGAAATTAAGAGCAAAACGTACATGTTACTTCGTTACGACACTTTGGAGCTACTCAATTACTTAAATGTTTTTGTATGGTAGCGCAGTGTCCTTACGAGCAGCGGTGTTATATAGAAATGAAGAGAACATAAGAAGCTTGAGTACTTTTTAGATAGAAGTACAAGAATTTCTCTTTTTCCAGGATACTAGGCTGAAACAAGGTTGTTGCAACAGACTATAGAATATATTAGTTGCCTAGGACCTACTACGAGTTAGGGATGAAAATTGTAACACTGAAAGTCAATTTACTATCCCGGAGGTCCGATTTAATTGCAACCGTCACAATGACAACATAATGAACTATGAGGAATGAGACAAAACAGAGAAATCCTTTCTATCAGGTTAATCCGCTTAATATTAATATTATGAATAATTTGCATTGAGTAAGCAATCCCAAAAAAATTATATTATAAGCTACAAAAATATAACTATGTGCACTTGATACTGAGCCTGTGGATCATGTAAAATGAATACTTTCCTCTTAATCTAGAAGGTAATTTAGGGATTCGGTTCGAAAAAGCTCCAGATAAGTCGATCCTTTTAGCTTGAGCTCTTTTTTTCTAGTCGAGCTATAAAATCTTCTAAATGGATAGAAATGGAACTTGCTAAGGGACTGTCAGAAAACAAAAACGCCAAAAGCAGAACTTCTTTAAAGTGATAATTTCTGCAATTCCCTATAAAATAGTTTTGTTTTCTTACTTTATTAATCGCTAGCAATAAAGAGGTTTTTAACTTTAAGCCCCCTTCACAATTGCTTATTTCCCCCTAGAGAACCTATTTCCTCAAAATTCTTCTCTAATTTGTTATTTCTCTTCTGCTCATTTGGCAGAATCAATTATCCGCGTGGGAGGGGGAAAATTATCATTGGAGCGAGAAATGAGAAAGGAGCGCAAGTGAGTCATAGAAGTGAACTTGTTAACAGTGTGTATTTGTAGTTGAGCATATACAGATATGTAATCTACCTAGCATGGATAAGAAGATTGGCTATAGTACATGGCTTTCACACCGTTAGTGAAGGGTATTGGCAAATTGTACGATGATTAAGCATTGATGGTGAAAATAACACTTTTGTTAGCTATAGTCGAATTCAAACATATAAAGGAGGCAATAAAAAATTTTCCATTTTGCATTACGCAACACTTTACCATTCAAAGTTATAAGACACGGCCTCCTTACTCTATTACAAGAGTATATATAGGTGTTTTATAGTAACAAAAAGAGCTTCTTCTGTACCCAAAACTATAGTCAGATTCAAAAGTAATAAGGTAATAAAGAAAAGTAAAATATGCTGCATATTTGGTCATTTTTAACATTGCGCCTGCTGGAATTTTACGCGCGCGGAATCAGCAGATTGCAAACATACTTTCGCTCTGTCTTACTCAGACAAAATATTACAACACTCCTGATTATTAACACGGCCGTATTACTTTTGAATCCGACTATATTAACTTATAAAAAATATTCCATCGTCATTTAAAACTATTTAAAGCCTATTCTACTACACCATTTCAGGCAACAGTTTAACAAGATTATAAATAATTCTAATTTATGTTAATGTAAACGTAAATATATAAAAGTAAATATCATGAAAAATATAACTTAACTTAATATGCACATGCCTAACACTCTCTTTTTAAACATAAACTAACTAAATTGCAAAAGTTTGTTGGTGTTTCAGCCGTGCGTATGGAAATAATAAGGAGTAACCATGGAGACGAGACTTTAGCTATGAGAAACAGCAGTTAGGCAAACGGAACAAAGATGCTTGTAAACCACGGACAAACAACAAATAGTTGCTAAAAGATGCGTGGAAAGAAATTGTAAATGTCTGGAGGGTAGACGAGATGTTTAGAAGTAGCGTGGGCGTTTTTGGTATCAAAATATAATTTCAATTGTTGCTACGTTGATAGGCTGGGGCTGACTGGGTTTTCTGAAAAAGAAATTTAAAAAACGATTTAATTTGAAAGACCGATTGCTTTCAGGGGTATAAGGTCAATTTTGCGACGGAGCGCTAATACAGCTGTATAAGCGCTCCGTAGCAAAAATGTACTAACATTATGGAAGTAACAGACTGAAACCCAATAGGATTAGCGCTGCAGCGCAACAATCGCAGTCCGTTACCTGAAATTATTTATTTCCTTGGCTGCAATTCTGGATTATAATAAATAAAAGCAATACATAACGCGGAGAGCCAAGTTATTTAAAAGTAGACAACACCCTAACGTCATTGTTTTACAAATATTTCAAAACATTTCGTCTTAACATAATAAAACGTTTCGCCTACAATTTCATAAAGTATATTTCATAACAAATCTAGAGGGAACAATGAATGGCTTCAGTTAATATATATTCATAAATATACACAAAAAATTTATTTATACATAAATAGAATAGGACATGGTTCATTAATATGTTGAGAATACAAGTTGCAAATTACTCTGATCAGAAAATAGTCATATCTTTAAAAAATAGTTTTATTCTTCGCAAAACTCAGTGGGTGCTCTATAATAATGGTAGCCGCCAAATAGAAGACTTCCTGTTTACTGGAAGTAATTTCACGTGTCCAATATACTAAAGGACAAATATCGATTTGTAGCGACCTGTATACAGGATTATAGCCCATAACAAAAAGAATACTGCAGTGCGCGGTGCTGTATGAGGTTTGTAAAATCGCTCGCTCCGTGGCAAAATTGGAAAACATTATATGGTTCGATGAGCAATTTTTTGTTTGTTGTCAGTAAAAATATTATTGTACTTGTTTTATATTGTATCATATCCAGAAAAAGACAAATACGCAGTTGCGGACGCCAACGTATACCACCGCGTTCTGCGGTCTTTTGTTTGTTCTAGACTATACAATTTTCTAGACTAACCCATGATTTCAGCTATGTAATAACAAAGGAAGAGTCATCCAGTAAATCTCAAAACCAACAGATTGACTTTATCATGCATTACGTTCCCCAAATTAGGTTGGATAAACCCCTACAGATCTAGAATGACTAGGAAAAGTTAAAGAAATACTATGTAGATAAAATATTAGGAGAATTATCCAGTTTAGTAGTTATTTAATGTTAATCCGTATAATGCAAAAATACGAAATAGCAAAACTCCTAGACAACTATACGAATACATTAACAAATTATTAAAATCCTGGCCAAATCAAAAACACTCTTATTTTTATCTGCTTTCAAGCAATTGGCAACTTTGATTTCCTGTATCCACATATATAGTTTATCTCAAAGAATAGGTTTCCAGCGCGGTATCACGAGCGGGGCGCAGTGTTATAAGAAATAAACTGTAAAATCGGTCGACGTGGTGCGTTCTCTTCAAAAGTACATTCATTTGTTGTAACACTGTAGCCCGCTCGTGATACCGCGCTGGAAACCTAGGTCTTGAAATGGACTATAGTATTATTTAAGAGTAAAGAGGCTATGTCTTCTGCGTATTTTACAAACATTGTTATTCGAATTATTCTAATTAAAAAGGGGAAATGATTCATAGTTGTACGGAACATTCTTTAAGAAACGGCGTTAATTCCAAATGTCAATGCTTCACAAGTCTCATAAGATTATATAGTATATATATAGTCCATAACAAAAAGAAGACTGCAGCGCGCGGTTTTCTGTAAGGGTTGGAAAATCGATCTTTCTGTGGCAAAATTGCAAAACCATTATATGCTTTGAATCGCAATTTTTTGTTTGATGTCAGTAAGACTAGTTTTATTTTGTATCATCTCCAGAAAAAGAGAAATACGCAATTACGGAAGCCTTCGTATACCACCGCGCTCTGCGCTCTTATATTTGTTATAGACCATATTAAGAGCTAGGGTTATAGCGCAGTAACCCGCGAAGAGGCGGTTTTGGACTAAATGAATAGAAAATCAATGGATTAGGATCCTTTTTTCACAGTACATTCATTTTAATCTGACATCGCCTCGCTCCTAGGTACCGTGCTGGAAACCTAGCTCTTGATACAGACTATAGCTTTCTTCTGTGCTATTTCGGAATGATTGAAATAATGTCCATTTGAACCATTTGTTTCAATTAATTTGTCATTCTATTGTAATCATTCATACTGTTGGTCTAGGTATTACAAATCACGCCCACCCTCTAAGTTAAATGCGTCTTATCAGAGATTTTCAATGATAAGTCGGTTTAAATTTAAATATTTTCAAAGTGTTTCATTTGCATAACTAACTTATAGGCAGGGCTGAGATTTTGTGAAATCGGCCTGGGCCGAAAATTTGAGAAACCATTTGCGCGGCCGGTCTTTTCACCGGTCCTGCTTATAGGATTAGCTTGTTTTCAAAAATGATTCTTTTTTGGACATATCTCGCTGTTTGATCTTCTAATAAAAAGGGTTTCTAGCCTAAGTCAGTCACCCTTCACTTACTCACGCCTTTACTATAGAAAACTAGCCAACCAAATTAATAGCCTACTTTTTTTTTGCGAAAGTTCCAAGTAACAATATAAACATAACAAATAGCACTAATAAAAAACGTCTTATAAACTAACAAATATAATCAACTTCATCTTTTAAACTGTATGTTTCCTGTATCGCTCGGTAATAATTTGTTTTCCCGCTCGGGATTTTGGCCATTCATTCACCTGCCTTTTAACAGTATTATTAACTATTGTATACATTGATTTTCAAAAAATTGAAATATCTGCTTCAAGTCGAAAACAGAATTTTTGAAACTGGGCGCTGGCCTCCTAATCCATCAACTGCATCTTCTGCTTGTCCTTTGATTCCATATCACCTTTCATTAAAGGATTATTGATATCCATCTGTAGCTATTATTCTCTAATATATTTCCTACCTAAAATCCATACCTCCGCACTTTCCCCATCCGGTTATTCTTTCTTATGTAAATTCAGTGAATCCTGTTTCGGAGGCAAACTTTCGCTTCGGATTTTCTTATTACTTTCTCAGGTCAATTGCAGGTCTAAACCTGAACTTGAAACTTTTTTAAAGAGTTGTGCTATTAATTTGAAATAGTATTTGTATTTAGGGATGAATATTGTATAATATATGTATTTTTAACTTAATAAAGCCCTGTTTTAATGTATAGATAGATTGTTTTAATGTATAGTTTAAAATTGAAATACCGAAAAATTAAAATTTCCCTATGCTTGATTTGCTTTATCCTCGTGTTTAGTAGTCACGCGAAATCCGAACAACAATCGTAAAATGTCACTTTACTGAATAAAAAACCGATGCTAAAGATTGTTTGTTTTTTTATCTTTCGTAGCTCCGGTACGGCCATATTCTCTGAAATTTCAAGTAATAGAGTTGGTCGTTTTGTAAAACTAAGCCTGAGGCTGTTCAAATGTCAGGGCTGGGAAAAGGCGGTCCGGGCCGGCCCGGGCCGGACCCTTTCTCATATTTTCGGTCCGGCCCTAGTCTTTTTGACAATTTTTAGCGGATATTATTGCAAAAAGTTAGTTTCAAGTGCTATTTTTCGGCATTAACTATAAATAGTTCAACAATCCTTACCTATTGAAGTATTTACATTCTATTTATCAAAATATTCAAAGAAATTAGTCGATCTTTTCATAAAAATTATTCCTGCGCCGACTTCTCAAAATTTCGGCCCCGCCCGGACCGTGAAATTCCCATCCTGTTCAATATCTGAAATTTTAACCCACCCACGAGGAAATAAATATCTAAAGGAATTTTTATTTTCATCGTTTGAACTTCAAAAAACTTCGTTTGAACTATTCTATTATTTACTTTTGTTCAGTAATCAACATAAGCTTCAGTAATACTTCAGAAAACGAAAAAACTAACGAAGACCATCAATTTCTTTCTTAGACAGGGTTATTTTCACGGAATTTGAACTTTTGGTCCATTTATCTTCGTTTTGGGAGACTCCGCTCTGACCTCAATTTGTCACTCTAATGCATTTTTGTTTGTTTTTAGAGGTAATTCGATTTCTAGACATAAAGATGTTAAATGACAGACGAGTGCACGAAAGAAGATATCTTGCTAGTTTTATCCTGATTCTGTAGACAGCTGTGTTTTGCCAGCTAAATACTTCCCAAATATCTGTTTTACTTAGGGTTTGGTTTGTAAACTAAATGTAAGCGAAAATAGTTTTGTAGGTTTGAATTTGAATGTTTTCATAATCTATCTACACTTTAACTGGTAATAGCTGCATTGCTACTGGAATAATGATACTAATACTAAATACTTGCTTACTTTTCTGTATTTCATTTGGCTCGGTTCCAACTAATTATAGTTATATTCTCTGCATGACGTACACAGCTAGTGATGTCACTCCTCTATAGAATAAATCCATAGCCAACCGCATGCGCATTTATCACTTTGAAGTGCAGAAAAAAGAAGTTTAGAACTGAATTCAAATGTAAAGAAGGCATTATTTTAGTGTCCTGTTCTTCTAGCTTTATAGAACGGAACCACAAAATTTTAGAACTTTTACCTAAAATATTTAGTTTTAAATATAATGAATGCTTTCAAGTGTATATATAAAGTATTACGCGGGAGCTAGGTTTCCATCGCGGTCTCATTATAACAATACTTTCTCTAAGGATACATCCGGTATTTTGTAAACAGCTCAATATCTCCTCTTGTAAAACCGCACTAGAAAATAAGTTTTGCAGCCCACTATAGTATTGATTGTACTGTATATATTTGGCCACCATTAAGTAAAAATAATAGAACTGCTTTGTTGCAAACTTTTTTAAATTGTTCCTCTCGGCAATATCTTTTGAACCCCAAACTTGATATTCTGATCTTTTATGTTCGAACCTTTTCCACTTTTCCATTCTATAGTTTGGTTGTTCTGGACTTTCTCTTTTCATTCCATAAGTTGCTTATAAGCAGGTGACTTTACTATTTAATACCTGATTACATTATGTTCAAAATTTAATTACGGTTCAATTAAGAGGAAATGATATTTGATTTCTTTCTGCAAAAAAGTGCTCTATGGATAAAAAATAATGACAACTGAACTTTTTTAGAAACAGGAACCATAAAGGTAGCTAGGGAATCCTATAATTGCACAGGAATATTCCTTGTTACAGACCTTTTGACATAAAAGAACCGGAATTTATGAATTATTGTTTCAAAATCAGTACTTTAGTTACCTTTTTATCAAGAGCTAAGATTCTGCCGGAGTCTCCAAGAGAGACTGTGTTAGATTAGAATGAATGTGCTTTTGAAGAGAAGGATACCATTTTTAAATATATATTTATGTTAAATAGCTGTTCCCTTTGTAACTTTGCAGGAACTCTTCATACAAACTATCGAAAGTTAACAAAACAAATACCGGTATATTTATGGAAAGCCATGGCCTGAGCTTCTTCAGCAAATCTTGCCTTTTTATAAAGATCTTACTGGCAAACTTCCGAGTTAAATAATTCTGGAATCTTAAAGAAATTCCAGCCAGATATAAATGCTATCCACAGGGATAGGAATATCACGGGCCGGGCGGCGGGCTGAGTTTGGGAACAGTCCGCCCGGACCGGTCCGTTTCCCATCACTGGCTAACCATATTAGATTTCGTTGATAATTTTTCATTCAATTTCCTAATCTAAACTTTTTTCCATTTTTCAGTCTAATTGAATGTTCAAAAATCTGTTTGTTTGCATAAGCAATATTGTTTATGTACTTGTGCCAACCGAGTGTCAACTATTGTCACCGAACTTTTCACATTAAATTTATTTATTCGGAGCGGAAAGTGGGTAAAAAGTCAAAAATATACAGAAGGGTCAATAAAGGAAATGTTGTTTACTCAGACACAAAGCAGTATAAAGATTATGAACAAGGAAAAAGGTGATCATTCGAAACCTTTCACTCATACTTATATGTTCATTTTTACATCAGTAGAATTGCATAATACAAAAACAACCTAATTAACAGCATAGTAACGAGTTGGGCATAATAATGAAGTGTTATTTTATTATAATAACTTATATATAAATACCGCTGAAATAGTATTGAAATCTTTAAATACTGACAATTTCCATAAAACTACGAGAAATTACGCAAGTGACACTCCCTGGTTACTCTTGCCTTTTGAACCCGAATTTGGCCTACTTTGAAGACCGGAATTGTTCTCCATAACTCCCAAGTTTCCTAAAAATAATGCATCCCGGAAGCCCCACAACATTCATTGTGATCACCATTGACTAACATGCTTTCGTCACCATTCCTTACAAAACATTTGTATTCCTTATAAATTGTTCCTTTGAACCAGCTTTCTATCACTTTAGTCATGCAGTTTGTAGTATTACATAGTCCGCATGTGCTTTTATTTGTTTGCTGTTATTTTTATTGTTTTCTTTAAAGGCACTCTGAGCCTATTGAATATAAGAACTCGCCCGGCATTTAGAGAACCGACAGAGAGTTATACGGAAGCGGCAATATGCATGAACTCACTTTGTATATCAAACTTCTTACAATCTGAAACATTGAGATTTTATAAACTATTAACGTAAGCTTCCAATCATTTACTTTCAAACTATGGGGGTTGATTTACTTTCAAACTATGGGGGTTATAGTTTGGATTGTTCACAATCGTTCAGAATATATGAAGTCCATATTTCCCGCTTATATTTTAGATTACAATTACAAATATATATATATATATATTTTAGAAAAAAAGAAACTCAATTTTCCCATGACAAATTTCTATATATTTCGCGATTGTGTGCTGAATCCCATATTTTCTTATGTCGTTTGTCATATGTTCATATATAAAATCCCATTGAAATGCGCACATAACACTAAAAAATGGCTCTTTTCTGGCAAAGAATAAGCAAATTCAGTCTAGTTTTCAGTTTATAGTTGTTCTTGTACAATAAAGGGTTTATAACCCAATCTAACGGCACATATTCCATGAATATAGGTTAACTTCAGCCTAAAAAGTATATTAACTCGCTGTCTTATGATCGAACATTTATATCTGATCTTTATTTCTGGAAATGAGAGTATATCTGAGAGTATATTAGTATTCATGATTTTATTATGCGTATACATACTCGTAAATGTCAAACTAGACTGCGGAAATCATATAATGTGGCAAAAAGAGTTAATTGCCAGCAAAAACAAAACATTATCTGGTTCGTGGAGATATAAACACTATTGCGCAATGACATTATATAGTTCTTGTGTTGGACCAAAAAGGTCAGCTTATATTCTTCAAATATAATTATATACGATGAACATAATTTCAAAAATTTCCAACAAAAAATATATACTTTCTTTTGAAAATGTGAAGTAGTCTTTTCTCGTTAATATTTTTCTTTTCTAGTTTTGATGCCGGCACAAATTTCTTTAACGCGGCGTATACGCGTTAATAGTTATAACTTATTATTTTGAGGTTATTTTTCGAGTTCGAACTCGCTGGATCCAATCGCTGGATTAAACTCGAGTTTCTCATACTCATAGAACTCATTCCTGGTCATTCTGTGCTATTCATTTTTCTTACATTATAACTACTCATTATGAAGGGATTTTTTTCAAGTGGTGAGTCTATTATCCTTTTTCTAATATGTGTGCTACTTAAACCTTGGTAAAATTCTTTGAGCCGAGCAAGTGTCAGTTGTCTTAAGACTATTGAAGTTCAAAGCACTTGACATTGATGTGCAAATGGTATTATTGACCGATCGGTTGCGCTTACCGGCGGGTTAGATTACGGAAGAATGATACTTTGTGCGAGAAAAAATGGGATGGATGGCACAATCCCATATAGTGGCCAACTCATGGGGAGTATATATTTCTATTAAGTTATCCAGCAACAATTAAACGCACAAGGAGTTTTTTCCGTTACTTTTTGTTAACCATAATGGTTTTCGTGTTTCAGTAACTCACTTACGACTATTATGAAACTTGCTTTTCTACTACTTCTCTCGACAATGGATGCTCATGCGTCATCTTATAGTAACCCGAAGGTATTCCTTGTAGTTCTAATGCATGATCATTTCTTTATTTTAGATATACTGGAATGTCCCTACTGAATCCTGCAATGATATATATAACAATCCCTTGATAGAGCTGGAGAAGTACGAGATTTTACACAACGAACGTAAGTTTTCTCAAGTATTTTTCCGTAGAGTGCTTACCTTGATGAATCTTGACATGTTACTTAATGATGCGGCTCTCTCCTAGTTAAGGCGATTATGGGTGGACGATGTGAGTGTAGGCGTCCGAAAGTAGGGCGAAATGAGTATAGGCGTCCGAAAGTAGGGCGGAACGATGAATATTATATTCGAGTTCCCCGTATCATTTTACAGCAGGGTACATCTTTATCTCTTTTCCTTTATTTGTATATGTCTATACCTTCGGACGCCCATGGACGCCTTAACTAGGATAGAGCCGATGATGCAAACCTGGTTTAGAGATTTATTTTTTGATTACTAAATTTTTAACAGTACTATGATTTTTGCGTTGAGAACTTTAAATCTTTTTTTATATGCGGATTTGACCGTTGTTGCTATTTTTCCCACAGAATTCTTGGTTTAGGATCCTTTAATAATTGGAGTGATAGATTATACTTACATTTTTCCATAATACGGACTACTTCAAGTGTATAAATGCTATATATCAGCTTTGAAAACGATTTAACGTTCTCGGCGTTTAGCAAGATTACGTTTAAAATGTGCTGACTCAGAATGAGTACATCTTCACCTCATAACACTAACAACTGAAATTTTCTAGAACAACGATTTTTTGGTGAACAAATTGTGCTTTTATATCTGGACAAATTGGATGAATTACCGATGATTAACTTGAAGAATCGTTCAGATATTAGGAGTGGAGGAATACCTCAGGTTTGCGGCAACGCTAAATGGTGAACCTCAAATATATTTCAGATGATCAATCGAACTGAGTATTTGAAAGCCATTGGAGAAATTATCCAAAGGAGTATGCCGACTGAGTCCCATAGTGGACTCGCCATTATTGATCTAGAAGTATTTCGACCAGATTGGGAGCTCCATTGGGGGAATTTTAAAGTTAGTTCTATGTTGTTGTTACGTTCAATTGTATTTTAGGTATATCAAACTCAGTCAATGCAGCATGTATTGTCAAGGCCTGGCACCCAACGTCTCAATAAAACCGAAATAATGGATTTGGCTCGCAACGAATTTAATGAAGCTGTTAGGTGAGTATCCCGCGGATTGGGATGAAAATAGAAGTCGGCCCTAGAACAATATTTATTGCGTTCAATTTATCATTACTGCCAGCGGACACGGAATTCAATTTCGGATAACATCATTTCTCGTGCCAACATACTATTTGTAGGCAAGTATATTGTGTTGGATTAATTTTTCTACAAAATACACGGGATTGGGCTAGGGCTAACTTTCCATGCTGCTTTTTCGGCCAACCCATGCGTCTCCTGTGTTCCCAGTTTCATTTGTAAAATCCTACAAGGGTTTGGTAGTGCCTCCAGTTCGCTTACAATGTACTCTGTATAATTACGAAAACGTGCCCAAATTTCTAAAATTGCGCTTAGCTTTTCTCTCGGAGCTGAAAATCCAGTGATTCCGTTCTTTTAGGTGGATTTTCACCGAAACAATTCGGTTAGGTCGGAGGTTGAGGCCGTTTGCAACATGGGGATACTACTATTATCCCTTCATTCATCTGGACAAAGTTACACATGAAGCTAAGAGTGATTTTCTCCGCCTCAATAATAAGTAAGTAATTACCTCTTGTACATTCATTAATCTAATTTTTAGTCTTGACTGGCTATGGAAAGAGTCGGGCGCCATATTTCCTTCATTTTACTTCGGCGATCAAATTAAGGAGAAAGATCGTCATTTCGAAACTGTCAAGGTAATTAATTTCTACATTTATTGCAATACTTGCTACTATTCAGGTTGTCATGACAGAAGCCAATCGCATCTCCAACCACTACAATGTTCCCGTATACTGCTATACCAAATTCGAATACAATGCTTATAATGAATCACTCATGTTCGATTACTACGATAAGGTATGTTTCAAGTTTAGCATTGACGGTATTAATATGCTCAGTAGTAGTAGTACAGTGAGTGGCGCATGTTTTCAAATTTGTCACACAAGCACTCACAAATTTAAAAATGTTTTGTCCTTCTGCTGCTATCTAAGTCTACTACAAATAGAGAACCTGTGTAGTGTAAACTAATGCATGAGTTTGCCTTAGATTCGAATCCTCATCCTTGAAATGTTTACTTCACAAGTTTTCGTAAATTTTAGCAGTCGTGAAACGTCATTTTTCACCATTTCAGGCTGATATTTGTAGCAGTATAAAGACAATGGCCGACATGGGAGCCGAAGGAATTGTTATCTGGGGAACATCGACTCGAATCAACAAAAGATGCAGCAACATGTCGAATTATGTCAACAACGGTCTCGGCTTGTACGTTAAATGATCCGTTTCTATTATGATGCTTGTTTTTCAGATCAGTCAAAATCATTCTGGATCAACATCAAAAATGCCGTGATAAGCGTTGCAACAATCATGGTCGTTGTGTTTTGAAGGACCGGCATGCAGAAAAAAGGTGATTTGTGATGCACTATCGTAAATTTTCGATCAAGCATATCGTTCGTTCCTACCAAAGTAGCGAATTTCACGTCATTGATTGAATTTTCACGTAATGATGTTTGCTTTGTGATATTGCAAAGGCGCATAAATATGGTTTTAGCTGATTCCAATACGTGTCTCATAACTTGTTCCTTCATTTCAGCTGTGTCATGTTAGAAAAGGATGATCGTCGTGATAGGTTCCGATGTGTTTGTGACCCCGAATACACTGGACCCTTCTGTTCAAAGCATGCCACTTCCACCGTTAGTTTAGTTTATTTAATAGGGATCATCAATTCATTATTTACAGAGTCTATGGTTGCCTACGACAGATGATCCTGGCTATTTCGACTACATCCCCAGTTCGGACACTCCATACAAGGACCAGCCGCAAGTTCCCACTCAATCTTGTTCTTGTTTCTTATACTCTTGTTTTTGGGTCGTTTTACTCTGGTCTTATTTTCTAGTCACAATTTTTATGAACTAAATGTATATGTCGATATAATTTGTTTTATCCTAATAACCTTATTGTAATAATTTATTAGACACTTGTTTTACCGTTGTTTTTATGTTTTAATAAAGATTAATGGTGTGTTTATTCACAATCACTTTGCTCCTGAATATTGCTGATCGCATTACGAATACTTGCCGAGCTGTGTAATTTCAAAAACTTGCCCAAATTTCTAAAATTGCACTAAATTTTTCTCTCGGAGCTGGAAATCCAGTGATTCGGTTCTTTTAGGTGGATTTTCCCCAAACATTACGTGATATATTGCATGCACCTCGTTCATGTTCTATACGTATGTTCCACATAGTGGAAAGTTATTCTTATAATATTTGCCACACGGCTCGCCAACGACCGCATGGGGTTAAACAACTGTGCTCGTTGGAAAGGCCTATGCAACCGAGTTTTTTTCAAATGACTTGGTTGAAAGGTTCGTGGGAAAAGCAACTTTAGGTTCAGCCCAGTCCTTTAATCTCACTGTCTCTGTTGGCGAGCCCAGGGTTCTCTAAATTGCCCGGCCTGGTTGTCTTTAATCCTTTAATCCAGCCTTTAATCGTTTTTTTTTTCTACGTAAGACGTTAGAAAAAAATAGAGCAAGACGTTTTCCTTTGCGCTCATTTTTTTTTCTTTTTACACGCTCGCCATAGTTGACTTACTTCAGATGTCAACCTCAATCAAAAATGGAAAGCAGCGAACGCTTCACATGGAACAGGACCATACAGTGCCGAAGAAACAGAAAATAGCTCCCGCAAAAGTCCTCCGAAATGATGCTCTGGCGGATCAACTCAAACAAATGTTTGCCAGTGAAGGCTTGGTAGATAAGGTGTGTGGCCAACTGTAGTTTCACTGTAGCGTTATAATATTTTTCAGCCAGCTAATTGCTTCAAAACAATATCGAACCTATTGTTCGATCGCATTATGAAGAGCGTCTCTGAAGAAACCAACTACCGTCCCATGTACGAAACATATCTTGCCACGTACAAAAAGAAGGGGCATCGCCAGCCTATGGATTTCACTACTTTTTATCTAAAGGTATCTAATGTTTCCAAACTTATGAAGCAAAATATTTCGTTCCTCAGAAGTTTTATCAACTTCAATTTGTTGATAAACGATTTGCTGGATACTTTGAACGTCGCATCAAGGATCTGCCAAAGGTCCCTATTGGAGTTAGAATTCAGGTACATTTCCTATCTTAGCTAATAATAATGTTTTCCAATAGCCAAAGCTGGAGAAAGCAAAGCAAGATCCGGATGACCCAGATAAGAATGAGGGAAAAGTTGTTTACAGCATTCACCATGGAGCTGGAATTATCGCTCCAAATGTTTGCGACTTCCTGCAAAACATTCACGAGGTATTAAAGTAAGTATATCACTTGTTCTTCCCATTAATTGTTGCATGTTTAGGTTCGGTCAAGTCATGCCTCACCTTGTTGTTTTTGGACTTCCTCTTGATGACAATCTTATTTCTGCTTTAAGAAAGATAGATAGATCTCAGGTGATTATGTTAACTACCATGTTAATTATTGCTGGTGGTTCAGGTTGAAAAAGCGCTGTTCTACAACATTCCTTATGTTCATTTTGATGGCGATGTGAAGCAGAAGGCACGTGAATTGGTCTCGCTATTTCCGAAGGCTGAGGTAATGATTCGTACGTTTCTTAAGTCGAGATTTGTATTTCAGCTAATCGATTTCAATGGACCTGGTTTCGATTATGAAGTAATGTTCGGTGACGCCACAGATTATTCAGATCTTATAAGGTATAATAACACTTTTAGTATGCATTTGACACCTGATTTCACAGGCATGATGTTCAATTATCAGGAGCTCAGATGGCTCATAGATGTCTGCAACAGTTTTCATGCAGCAAAACGAACAGACGGAGGACGAAGGCAAGACGAGCCAAGGAACTGTAAGTATGATTGCTTGCTTATAATTGCTTATATCAACCTTGAGTTGTGCTTAATTGGATTTACCCACTAAGAATCTTCTATTGGTATTTCACCCCAAATCGGGACATTCTTTTCTCAAGAGTTAACCCAAATATAACTTGCCGGGCCTAATTCTTTGTCCCCGGCGGGACCGTGCCCATCTTAAGCCGTCTGTATATTCATCGACCATTGTTAGATAACAAAAGTAGGGGTTATGCTAAATCTATCAATTTCAGCTTGATCGAAATCGCCGCTGAATTGGACGCTCACTCCCCTACGAACAGCAGCGACGAAGATACCAGTGATATGGATGAGTAGATTATTTGTAGGTTATTGTTACTGTTAATTTTAATTCTTACTTTTCGTTAGATTCGTTGCTCGATAAAAATTTATTTACAAAGATATGTGCAGTTATATAAGAAATATGATTAGCTCGGTTGATTCTCGAAAATCAAGTCAACCAATCATAGTTAACATTCAGACTAACTTCTTATTATATATCTAACTCTCCATCGCGGATATTCTGAAACTAAGAATTTCCATTCGAACGTAACCATGACGTCAACAAGGCCTACCTGCAAAAATAATTGTCAATTTTTAATTAATTGGGACTCAACTTGATTTTACACGAATGCGTATGGTCAGTGGTCATAACGCATGTTTTGGAAACAGTAGATAGGCCAATGGACGGACACCTCACATTTGAAGAAAGGATTGTTTTTTACTTTCTATTTTTTAACAGATTTCTTATATATTAGGAGTTGGTTGTTTCCGCTAAGAGAACCCCATCATTTAATTCAAGAGTTGTCTAAATCTACCCGCGTCGACGTCAACGTCACTTTTGACGCCGGGGCAGCTACGGACGTCACGACCGAAATTTTGATTCCATGAGTATATATGAATTTTTGTTGAAATGTTGTAATAACGTTTTTGAATTTTTAGTGGTAAACTATAACATTAGGGTAGCTTTGCTGTGACGGTGACCTTTACGTCGATGTGTCTATACGTTCGACGTTAGGTAGGTTCACCTCCGTCAGGATGGGCGTCAAGATGGATGTCCTGTTATCAAGAATGCCGTTGACGTTGACGTGGATGTCGTGGTTATAGACGCTGCTTTAGTGGTATGGTCCCACTTCGAATTTGTTCAGAGATATTGAATCGTATGTTTATTTCAATCAGGGTAAGGGGCATGGCTGATTTTTACGAATATTGTGATAAGAGAGATTCAGAATAGTAAACACAGCCTTTGCAGTATGATATAGTAACTACAGGTTCTATTGTAAATTCTATCACAAGGGGGAATTATTCCAGTTTAAAAACTCCTATAATACCAGCAGTTCCATTTAGATATTTGCTTTTGAATTGATTCCTTATCATGACTGTGTCAATATTGATTCATTCCAGCAAACGGCGATGCATCACGTTTATTCAACTAGACAACTTATCAAAAACTTTTTTATTTCACGCTTTTCAACAAAATGATGCCTTTACTTGTCATATTTTCATCTTTTAACTTTATAACGATGTTATTCGAATGCATTGCAAGTTATCATATACATTTACTGCAATAAATATTAGTGATAATAATGAAACAGTCTTTGAACATACATCCTCTAAGCGAGCTTCCTTCAATATACCATAACCTGAATATATTTTTGAACCTATTCTACTCGGTTTTACCGGCTAGAGTCTTATAGTCTGCTTATTCAACACAAATCATGTTTTACGCAGTAGGATTGTGATCCCATGGAACAGAACTGGCGAAAACGGAACTATTTTGAAAGAGATTGCGAAGTTTTTCATCGTTCTCTTTTCAAGGACTCCCTTTGAAAATTCAAATTGTAATTTTTTCTGTGTATTCAATGACAAGTTTGACAATATTTCTGAGCTGTAGGTTATTGTTATAAACAATCATTGGTCTTACTGGTAGCTGTTTTATATGTCTCTTGTTATATAGATATTTATTAATTAAACATTCCTTTATTAACATATATTTGTCTATAAAAGTATAAACGTACGTTTAGAACGACTCGCCTGTAGCGAAAACAACACCAAATGGCTTCTGATAACATAGAGAAAAGTAGAAAAGAAAATGCATCTGTAGGTTAAAATGGAACACTTTTATATAAGTTTATTATTGACTTGGAATAATTTTATATACAAGTTTTATTGTGTTGTTTGAATTTCACAGCATAAAAAAAGCATACTCTTTATTAGCGACTGACCACGACCAGAACCTCCGTAAACAGAAAAATTTTGAACCGAACATTTTGCACTCGCCTTCAAATCGACTTATAGTCAGTAGTTCGGTTTTTGGCGATTCTTATTTTGTTAATCCCTTATATTTTAGATATTAGAGACTGTTTGTAAAAACCAAAACGACAAATAATAAAATAATAAAATATTCTATATTGTTTTAGTCCGGACTTCATAGACGAAATTCTTCTGTATGGAAGCCAGAAACAGGTGTTTTGTACAATCCGATTGAAATAATAAGGAGTAAAAGTACGAGAGTAAAAGGGTAGGATAATTAATAAAAAGAAATAAAAGATATTACAATATTGTAAATATATCCTCCTAGAATCAGAAATAGTTATACTTTTGTTTCCGCAAAAGCAAAGTTGGAGCAATTTCTTACAATGGAATTCTCTGAACTCCACCCGGCCTTTTGAAACGGCACAACGCCAGGCCTAAGAAGATTTATAAAGAACATCGAGAAGATTCCAACTTCCGTAGCGGCCTGCCCATGATCCGTTGCAGTGAATAACGTGATTTTCGATGTTGTTTAGGAACGACCATTAGGCAGAATTCTGCCGTTTAGAAAGAAAAAGATTCAGTTTATAGACTTCCTTTATTAGTCACAGGAGTTCCAACAGGTCTGGTGTTAATTCCGGACGGCCCAGTATTTTAATTTCCAAGCAAATATTCAGACACTAACATATATGAAAGACAGTCGAATACTACTAACACACTGCTTTCAGTTCTCGTATAATTCCTCCTAATCATTTGGAAGAAGTAAAACGTTATAATCTACCTAACTATCGACATTTTGCAGACAACTCCGTGTCAACAACCACATATAAGTAAGTATTCTTATAGAGTTACAAAAGACAAACTGTAAGTAAAAATATTGTGCCTATCTTTTATATTTATATTCTTGATCAAGAACAATGCTTCCGGAGCAGAATCATGTGGCCGTAGTATAGAAACGCCCGGGTGGGTGGCCGAACACTTTTTGGTTAAGTCCGAGCAGTTGAGAATTGCAGGCTAAAAACTGCCGGGGCACCAACCCGGGCGTTTCTATACTACGGCCACTGGAGGCGAAGCGGTAATATATAAAAACGAATGGACAACAGGTGGATTGGGAGTCTTTTTATTGAAAGACATATATTTTAAGCCAACATCGCTGCTCCTCCGGATACTTACTTTCTGAAAGCTCAAAGCCTAGTTTAGCCCCGTTCTCTGAAGATGGCTATCACCAGAGCTGGTTTTCCGGCCGGCTCATCCCGGGCCGGTAACCAGCTCTGGCTATCACTATAGGGGCATAGTTCAGAGGTTCTAAACAACAGTTTACAGGTTTTCAAACGGTTTCATGAACCAACT
This sequence comes from Phasmarhabditis papillosa, assembly GCA_034691345.1. NCBI lineage: Eukaryota > Metazoa > Nematoda > Chromadorea > Rhabditida > Rhabditidae > Pellioditis > Pellioditis papillosa. The sequence continues at coordinate 32,083 of JAQGAV010000051.1, read as the reverse complement.
CCGACACGAAAAATCTGCCATGTTGAATTTCCTTTTTCAGATTATTTGACACACCTCTTGGTATTTTATACGCAATTCCTCGTAATTTGGTCCACCAATTTGTCACCAAATGGGCCAATTGGGTGTTCTTACTAATTGCCAGTAAGAATATATATATATTTATATTATAGTTATCGTCATATTTTAGTTATTAACTTTTTTCCTGTGGTAGGCGCATACAATAAATGGCTAGCGCTCTTTCCACCGGCATTTGTATTAACTACGACTATGCTAAAGGTATGTAACATAAGATATTAATATAGTCTGTATCAGGAGTTAGTATCCTAGGGAGCAGCGGTGTAGCATAATTTTTTTTAGAATTAAACCAACTAGTGTTATTAGTAATCCACATCTTTAGAGTTCCATAAAGATAAACTTAATATTATGCTATAGGATTTCTACGAAGACTACCGTCGATATCGTTCAGATAGAGAAGTCAACAACAAACTGTGTAGAGCATATGTTAGGTGAGATTATAAAATTAAATAACATAAAACATCTATAATTTAGTGAACTTAAATGTTTTCGCAAGACGAAATGGAAGAAATTGTTAGTTGGTGACATAGTTCATGTGTCTAATGATGAGGATATTCCAGCAGATATTCTATTTCTAAGGTTTGTTTTCGGCGAATAATTGTTGGGTATTCTTGGAGAACGAGGCCGGCCCGGCCGGCCCGGCCGGCCTTTTCCCAGCCCTGGTTGGGGATTCTTGGATAAGAGAACCCCCTAAACGTAACTATTTTGATGAGACTGAGAAAATTCTCAAGAGTTCTCCTTGCTGGAAATCGCAATTGTTGACCACACAGAAATTGTGTAAGCGGAAGTTTTGTGTACGGGGTTACAGTTTTGAGTGTTTCTCAAAAACAACAAAAATGCCTAGTTTTCCTAATAAAAGAAGGATTCCGTATCGCTCTACCGTGCAGCCTGAATGGTTTATGAAATTATTTACAAAATAAAATTCTAATTTGTCGTTCTAATCTAATTAGTTCCCCACAACCGTGAATAATTCATCATTTTCTTTTTAACTTTGGTTTGTGTTTACTTAAGTGAACCCCCTAAAACAAAATATATTTTATTAGTTTTGCTTTATTAAGTTATTTTCCTATTTAAAATAGCCTTTATTCAGATCTTCCGATGAAATGGGCGTTTGTTATGTGGAAACTAGCAATTTAGATGGTGAAACATCACTGAAACAGAGAAATGTACCCAGAAGATATACAGATTGGTCAAAGGTATTTTAATCTTATTTAAGTATATATAAATTATTTAAGGAGGATTCTAACTGGGATCCAACTCAGTTCACTGCAACAATTCTATGTGAAAAGCCAGATAGAGCCATTTATGATGTCAATGCAAAACTGAAATATGAACCTGGTAAGATAGGTCTGGGGATTTGAGAAGCAAAACTTGTAATAATATTACCATGATCTTATGGTATGGGGACGCGGTGACCCAGTGGTTAGAAGCATCTTCTGATTACCTAGAGGCCGGTAGCTCCAATCCTCCCGAAGACAGAATCCTCCCCAACCGAGATGTTTTGTGATTCTCTAAATCTAGATGTGGATTTCTTGCCTCCTAAATCTCCGTAGTCTCACATCTCGTATTCTCCGGAATGTTCTCCGAAGCTCAGGAACTCTGAACATAATTTATTTGTAATTTGCGATTTGCCTAAAGGGAATCCATAAATTTCGGGGATACTACCGTATACTAGAGGTGGGTGGCCGGGGCTGAGCCTTGCCCACAGATGCCCAGCGTTTGATGGTAGCCAGAAGCCAATCTCTACCGTTTTCTCATGTTGTTTTAGGTGAAAACGGACGTTGTGACGTTATAACTAAACATAATATGCTACTAAGAGGTTCTAAACTAAAGAATACAACATGGGTAGAAGGATGTGTAATGTATGCAGGTTAGTAAGGTTACTGTAGTTAAGAACTAACCAAAATTAATAATAAATGTATTTGAACATGGCAAACCCTTTGTTGTTTAGGGCCAGATACGAAGGTAATGGTGAACAACGACGGAGCGAGGCACAAAACCAGTGGAATTGAGAAAATGACAAATTGGTTAGTAAATCACACTGAATTAAAAAGTAATTGATAGTAGAATTGAAAAGTATGTAATATCGCGTGTAGAACTACATGTGAACCAAGCGGAAAAGAAATTGTCGTCTGAGGTCTGCGAAATAAGGAAAACATGCAGTTTGTTCCTCGAGAATAAAATACCGCCGGGTGCGATATTAAAATGGGGGAAATTGTATTACTCTTAAATCCGACTTTATTAGTTTCAAATCTTTTTCTAAAGTGAACAAGGCAAATTTCCTTAATTTACTGTGCGGTCGAATTGTGTGGGCCTAGAGTTTCTGGTAGTTTAACTCTACTGTTTTGCAAAAAGTTAACTGATTTGTTCATTTAGGTTTATTCTAATTTGTTGTATAATGTTACTAGTTATGGTGGTCTCTGGTGGTGTATTATGTGCTGTATTTCAAGATGAAAAAGGAACAATACCGGTTACTCTGGAAAAGAAGGATAAGAATACCAACATTATTGAAGTACAAGCAAACGCACCCGTAAGTAACTCGATATATGTATGAAGAGTTAGCTTTTCAGCGCAGCAATCTGGGCAGCTGCGGTGTTATTCATAAAGGAATGGAAATTTTGTTGATTGGGAGACTTTTCTAAATTATATTTATTCTTATATAACGCCGCTGATTCCGAGAATACTGCGCGGAAAATCCAGCACTTGATATAGATTTAAAGTAAAACTATTGAATTTCTCACAACGAATCCTTTACTATTTTGAAACTTTTGTTAAGAAATGTTAAATAGGCATTTCCTATCAAAAGAAAACAGGACTAACTTTTTATAAATATTAGTATAATATTTAGAATGTACCCTATATGCCTTATACAATTTGGAAACCGGCAGTATCGGGACTGTTCGATGTATTAACTCTTGTTATTTGTTATCAGGTAAGGTAACAAAGTCCTGTATTGGTATTCCCACGGCTCGCCAAAGGAGATAGTGGGATTAAATTACTGTGCTACCATTTTGAACTTAAAGTTGATTTAAATGAAAATGAATTCCTTAATAGATTATCCTGGAATTGAGCATCAAGACTTTATCATTTGAATTTGCTCTCTCTTCTTTCCTTAGGGCGCGCGAGCCGTGTTGACCCGGGCAGTCCTTCTTTTTCCAGCAGCCCTAGTTGAGCGTGACAATGTCAAACTAGATATTGAATAACGTCCTTATTAGGAATATTAATTTCGCCTGTCAGTTACAAAAGTAATTTAATAACTCCAAATAGTAATATTGCAGGTAATTGTTCCTATTTCACTCTACATCACTATTGATATAATTAAAATGTTCCAAATTAAGTTTATTAACATGGATATCGATCTATATGACGAAGAAACGGTATGATTTGAGTACTTTTATTACGAAACATTATATTGTAGGATCACAGAATCGACTGTAGAACATGGAACATTCCAGAAGATCTGGGACAGGTAAAAACTTATTGTTTGTTATCCGTAATAAGTTATTAACAAAACAGACCAGGTAGCTTGAAGACTAGTATTTCGCAAGAATATGCGTTCTAAAAGTTTGAGTGATTTCAAATTTGATGTCCGATCCGGGCCAGGCCGGAGGTTTGACAGATATGGAGAGCCAAACCTAGAGGCGATTTTGTCCAGCCGGGTGCTTTTAATGTATAGTCTACATCAGAGCCCGTTTTCCCGCGCAGTAAAAGAATTAAAAAAATGAGTAGAATAGGAACCTTTGCTTTAAAAGACATTCATTGTTGTGTTGCACCGCTGCTCCCCAGGATATTGCGTTAAAAACCTAGATTTTGGTACATACTGCATTACTGTTTTCTTTTTTAGATCACCCATATTCTTTCTGACAAAACGGGTACCCTGACTGAGAATAAAATGGTATTCCGTAAGTGTGCAATAGATGAAGTTGACTATGGAGGAGAGTTTGATCATGTTAGTTTATTCATTATTTCTAAGAAAATGTTTAAATTACAGTTAATTACACATAACTGTCACAAAACAGTAACAGAACTTCATGTAGGGTTGTTAATCAAGTTCAAAATTTCTTACTCTGTTTTCAAGTTCCTCGGAAGGTTTTGCAGTTTATACAGTTTTTAGCAATATCCAACTTTAGTCGGCGGACTAATTGCTTGCAGCTAAAGGTCTAAAAAACTTGAATTAGAGCAAAGATTAGCCCTAAGTGCTCTAATAAACTCTACTAAATTTCCAGTTCGTACCGTAACCCTTTGCAAGCGATTAGTCAACCGACTATAACTATATTCTGCATTAAGAACTAGGTTTCCAGCGTAGTAGGGAGAGGCGGTTTTCATTTAAATCAATGCACTTTCGAGGAAAATGCTCTCAATCCACCGATTCATTTACATATAACAATGCTGCTCTGCAGGACACTGAGCTAGAAACATAGTCTTATTACTGCAATAAAGAAGCTTCAATTTTAGGATTCTCTGGATAAAATTCAAGCTGTAGCATCTGAGTCTCTTAAAGAAAGAATAGAAAAAGAATGGCTAACTAATGATGGACTAAAACATTTTATGCAGTGTATTGTGCTAAATAACACTGTTATTGTTAACAAAAAACCAAGACAGGACGTTATGGATGTAAGTTATCAATAGGGTAAAGACATAATTTCGGAAAAGAGAGTGTCCTATCTTTTAAATAGCCTATTCAATAGATCCGTAGGAATACTTTCGGGTATATTTTCTGATATATTCTAATAGTCGCTTAGTTGCGGCGGGTTAAACAGTATACTTCAGTCCTTCAAAAGAAAAGTATTGGATTCCACTGTTCTGGAATATTTCCGATGCAACGAGTAACTAGCGTTCGAAAATTGTTAGCAGGGCTGCGTGGTTCTTTTATACCTCGGCGAATCCGGATATATTCAAAAAGTGTCTAATGTCAGCAGGAATGCGGATATAGATCCGTACTGATCTGATTGTAAACAAACTAGTACTCAGAGCCAAAGTCAGAAGTGGTTATCCGGCCGGCCTGGGCCTTTTTCCAGCCTTTTGTACCCCTGAGGTGGTTATCCGGCCGGCCTGGGCCTTTTTCCAGCCTTTTGTACCCCTGAGGTGGTTATCCGGCCGGGTTCCAAAATTTCAGGCCGGGCTGGTAACCAGCTCTGGCCAAAGTAGCGTTTTGCTCCGTGTGGAAGTCTTCCATAAGTTACCAATCAGTAGTTTATAACATGTTAGATGATGAATAATATAACAACAAACATATAATACCGTTCAAAGACCGAATTATTTAGGTCGGTGAATATGACGAAGAAGAACAAGTTTACACCATTTCCAACTCGACTTTCTTTAATTTTCCACCGGAGGAATTCAGAAAGAAACGACAGGCCGTGTTACCAACTCCAGTACCACAGTTAGTAGAGAATAGAGCGGTTTGACTTGTTTACGGCCGGTGCCGAGCTCATTTTGGCACGTACAGTGCGCACTGGGGCCGGGACCAGCCGACAGTGCGTTTCAAGTGAGCAAGCCAAGCCGTCTATGTCCAGTAGAAGAAAGTTATAACTAAATAATCTAGTGACATTAGACTAGAAAGACAAGAAAATACAATGAACTATATATATAGTCTATCTCAAGATCTAGGTTTCCAGCGCGGTATCACAAGCGGGGCGCAGTGTTATAAAAATGAATGTCCTTGTTGTGAAAACGCACAACGTCGACCGCTTGTGATATCGCGCTTGAAATCTAGGTCTTGATATGGACTAGAACATATAGTTTCCTCACAATCTTTTCATGAACCCAGAATTTTAAAACTTCCAGTGTACTTCTTCACAGTAAGTTTAGAATATCAAAAAAAGTTCTTCTTCAGAGATGATAATCGTAATTCTTGGGGAACGTTGTCTAATATTCTAGAAGATGATGAGACAGTTGTTAGTTCACCGAGTAGTCCACCATTCTCTGTAGTACAACCAGCAACCAGTAAGTTGTATATACAAAAGATATAGATTTAATGTTTTTGTAACCAGCGCCGGTTTAAGGAACAGGGAGCTTTAATAAGAGCTTTAATAAGAGCTTTGCTTGTTCTTTTAGAACAAGACACGAGATTATTAAAGTTTATTAAGTTAAAACATCGATCAAAGATCGGACAAAGAGGCAGAAAGAGCCTGGATTTGTACCCAAAATATGCGTGGGCATCTAGCGATCAACGGGAGCAACATTACATCATGGAATGTAAACATTATATACATAAACGGAGAACTAGAAATACTCATTGAATATGTGATTGTTTTAAGGGAAATGGGAGCAAGCCTGCTCTTACATTTTGATAAAAGTAGCTTTTTCTTTCCACGACGAGTTATTTCACAAAAGCTCAGTTTAGTCTGGACATCCAACTATCTTTTCTTTTAAGAATAACTTTAACTATTTACAGATGCTCCAACAGAAGTGTCCATAGTCCGTAAGACCTCTCGAGTTTCTTCTTTTGCAAATGCCGCATGGAAAACGGTTAAAAGACCAATAACGTTTATGTAAGTTATTGTCTCTTCAAGACGATTATTGAAAACTATGTATTTTCTGCACATTTGATCAATTCAATACAATAACTAAAAACTTTAAAAAGGGTCCTAGCTTAGTTTCACAGCCAAAGAATGTGATAAGTTGTTATTGACTGCAGGGATCGAGTTTTACGGCCCGGCCCGATTCGGGCTACCGGCCAAGTTTGCTCAAGTTGGCCGGTGAGCACCCCTGATTGACTAAAAGATGGCATCTAGTTCTAACTGTCTAGACTGTTTTAGCTTTTATCCAACTGAAGAGACAATTCCTCTTCGAATGAGAGGAGCGACAATGGTAATGGAGGAAGAGCAATTGCCCTATGAAGCGGAAAGTCCAGATGAATTAGCACTCTTACAAGGTAAATATGCTACTAATAAGAATCAGAAGTGAGAATTTGTTGTGCGTGCCGCCATTGAGCCATTGGAGGAGTAGTAGGCATGGGCCCGAGCCCAACATTTTTGAATTGAGTCGGCCTGTTCGCACCCCGTATTAGAAAACATAAGTATAAAACACAAGTAAATGAGTAGCGGAGATATATTATTTCACATGTTGTGACAATATAGATAGTTTTTAAGAGTTGAAACTTCAATAGGTGCATACTACAAAATATCCCTATTTATTGAAAGATTTCCCTTCAGGTGCTCTATTGTATGGTTTTCGTCTTGAAGCCCGAAGTATGAATCATGTTGTGTATGAACAACCAGATACAACTATGAAAAAGTAAGACTTTCATTGGTCCGGCTTTGGACGGGAGAGGGATTGAACCCACGGACTGGCATCCTCGCGGATTCGTATACCGATTCAACTACCACAGGACTATGAATTAATTCGTATCATCTTCATCACAAATGACGGTATTATTGCGGATTCCGCTTTTCAAACCATAAACTGCGTTATTAGATTAATGATATGTATTCTATAATAGTATTATTTCAGTGTTAAAATTCTTCTAATGCTTCCGTTTGATTCTATTCGCAAACGTATGTCTGTTATTGTAGAAACCTCTATAGGACCTCTTATGTACACAAAAGGAGCTGATTCATCCATTATGGATAGGTAGAGCTAATAAATTTCGATGTCGCAGCGAGGGGTTGAGATTAACCAGCCGGTCTCGAGATTATTCGGCCCGGGCGGCGCCCCCCAAAAATTACTACTTGCCAACCTGGGCTTGCCGGTGATCACCCGTGATTACAGTATACCAGACAAACTTAAAATTTTCAAAATTGTGGCTTCGGACCGAACTTTACAAATTAACGAATGGCCGATCAATAAGAATCTCTTTTTAGTAGAGATTTAGATATGAGTGGCAGAATATGTTCTTACCTCAGTACGAAACACTTAAAAATGAGGAACACGAATAAATTTTTTAGACTGGATGTTGACAAAAGTGTTCATAAGTCTGAAATAGAGAATATGGTTAACAAATACTCTTGTCAAGGACTAAGAACTCTCTGTTTTGCTATGAAATATCTAAGTAATGAAGAGTTTGAAAACTTTAGAACCTCCTATGAATATGTGAGTTTTTTAAACAATAAAAGTGGTTAAGCTAATAGCTTCGTTTGGTTTTTTTGAACTTGGGAGATTTATACTTTTTGGATCCAAAGGAATCCAGATGCCGGTCCGGGCCGGCCATTTGCGGGCTGAGTTACTAACTTACTTTTTACTACTTTATTGCTGAGTGATACGAGTGATACAGATACTTACTTACTAATTTTAACTGTTTTAGACACAAACAGTTGATGACAAAGACAAAGATAAGGAACAGATGTTAAGTGACCAGGCGGATAAATTAGAAACCGGAATGACTTTATTAGGAGTAACTGGAATAGAAGATAGACTACAGGTATTGTGGAACAATATTGGGCTGACTTATGAAGTCTTGTCTGCGGTGGAAGATATACCAACACTGGCCGTATTTACCTACACTCCCGGCAGGGGAACGGGACCGATCATTTCCGTAGAGAACTTCGCCGTGAGCGGAATATTGAAGGCGCAGGGACGTTGGCAAATAATGTTTCGAAAAGTCCTGCGGACACGTTTAGTGATTCGAGAAAGCGTGGTTCCCTTGGCGGTAACGTTGCTGAATATGGCCAATGAATAGATTATTTTTCTGATATTAATGTTTATAACATTATGTAAATCTGTATTAAATTATAACAGTTACATTTTCATTTAGGATGGAGTATGCGAAACAGTGACTTCACTTAGAGAAGCAGGCATTCAGGTAAAAGAAGCAGAATTTATAGTCGACGGCCGGTCTTCATGTTTGAGCGTCTAATTTACTGTGACAGAATTAATCACCGCAAACGGAATTACGTACAAATGCAAAAATTTTAAAGGCGATTTAACCTCTTGTTTTTCATTTTTCTTTCTGTTTTCTTTTGTAAATCTGATCCAGACACAATAAGTTAAATTGTGGAAACAAAACAATAGCGATTCTTAAAAAAGTCGTTTAGAAAAATGAGTTGGGAATTTTTACAGCATTTTAAACTCTCAAAGGACTACGAGGTTTCGAAGGTCTTTAATAGCAAGACATTCGTCCCTCGACTATACAACAAGAGTATATATTCATTCTTGTTTAGATCTGGGTTTTAACTGGAGATAAACTAGAAACAGCTGAAAATATAGCTCGCGCCAGTGGTCTCTTTGAGGAAAACCTACCGGTATTTACTGTCAATTGTATAGAAGACTTTAGCCAAGTTAAGAAGATCGATGAGGAAAAGGAGTTAGTTCAAGCAAAACAGATAAAAAAAAACTCTACAGATGGGGTGCTTCCGGAGCTACTTATCCGGCCCGGCCCGTGCCGCCCTGAAATTTGGGAGGTCAGACCGGGCGGCCGGATAACCAGCTCTTACGGCTGTACTGTTTTCTGAAGTAATGAGACCGTGTATTCTGCGGGCTTTTACGTATTTTAATGAGAAAGTGCTCCATTCAGCAAACCTGAGTCCAAAATTCCTGTAAAAAGGGCCATTACATTTTTATGACTGTCTCTTCAGTAGACTTAGTTGACTTTCGGAGCCTTTCAGGGCCATTTTCAGCGAGTTCTTGTTTTACGTCTTCTATATTACTCTTGATTTTAGATTTTTCTTGGTCCCTGTTATTCAGTCCTTGGGGATATAACATAGAACAAAATTATCACAACAAGCCAGTTATCCAAATTTCCTGCTTCTACGAATGCCAATTACACTTACAGATTCAACCTTATTCTCTCGCCTGATGTCGTCAAAACAATGAAAGAAAATGCAGAAATAGTTGTCATTTTAAAAAGGTAACAGCTTATATTATTCTAGCAATACAGGCCCGTTAGATACCTAGTAAACTTTGGATTCCGCTGGACAGTCATGGATATCTGGGCGGTGACAAATTCCGTTTGTTGCAAAACATTTCTACCTCGACTGACATCCCCGGCGTTCATTCAGTACCTTTTCTAAACTACAATATTAATATGGGTTTTATATTTGTGCGGAAAAGGCTATAATGTTCACCGTGTCGTACGATTTGCTTATCCTACTATAAACAGTCGTCCGAAACGAAATCTATGAAAAACCCGGTCGAAGTTCCTAGAAAGTATGAAGATCAATCAATATTTCCAGAACAAAGTGCGTTCTCTGCTATAGAATGGCTCCCGCTCAGAAAGCAGAAGTGGTCCATTATGTTAAGAAAGAACTTAAGGTAAGTTATTTTAATAAATATACCGGAAATCTTAGTTTTGGTTCCATTACGGCTATCAAAAGTGTTTCAACGAAATTAGTTATCATTCGGTTTAGGCTCGCAGTCTGGCCATTGGTGACGGTGCAAATGATGTGCCAATGATACAAGAAGCCCATATTGGAATAGGAGTAAAAGGAAAAGAAGGAATGCAGGTAAATGCAGAGAGCGTGAACCCAGGTGGAGTTTCGGGTTCAATTTTGGTAGGTACCTGGATAACGGAGGACCAGTTTTTTATAACGCAAATACCTGGGTACCCGTGTAATCTGGGGGACCGAAAACAACTAAAATTACAAAAAAGAGCTGTAGCAAAAGTAATTTATGCGAAAAATAGTCATATTTTTATTAGGCTTACGCACCCATGCCACTTCTCTTTTTTTTGAAATTGTTCAATATTTCGGTCCCCCATTCTTCGGACCCACCTTTAAGTAAGAATACAGTATGAAAACTTTAATATCAAGAGTGAGGGACAAAATAACAATGCACCATATAACAGTAAACGGACCACATAATAATCAACTGTAAAAAAAACTTCTCCGTTATTTTTAGGCCGTTATGTCCTCCGACTTTGCGATAGCTCGTTTCAAGTTCCTGAAGAAGCTGTTGTTAGTGCACGGTCACTGGAGTTACTATCGCTCAGCACTAATATTCCTCTACTTTTTATACAAAAATGCGGTATTTCTATATTTTATTATATTATTAATAATATTTTCCTTTAGAATTGTGTGTTTATCCTTTTTTATTACCAATTCTTCGATGGCTATAGCGGTGCTTATGCCGAAGACCCAACGTATTCTATATTATATCCAATCATATTCACTAGGTAAATACTAAAGTATAAAACGGTGGCTGACTACCTCTAAAGTTTTTCGGCATCCGACATTCCTCAGAAATATCATTACCCCAGCAAGGGTGAGAATTTCCAGTGGCAAGGCCGGCCCGGGCCGGCCCTCACTTTTGCCAGCCCTGTCCAGTGGTAAGCCTGGGCCGGGGCGGACAATTTGTGAGACGTGCCGGCCGTTTTTTTTTCTTGGCCCAGGTCTTTAAGGAAGCCAGGAATGGGCTTACAAAGCATCCGTAAGTGTTGCAAGTATGGCGGTTCACTGTAGGGAAGTGATCGTAGCCACTAGAGTTGGGTGTTTTGGCCCCATCTTTTGGGTTACTCAGGCCCACAGACCTGACACGTTTAGCGTGCTGGTCCGCACAACTATATTACTCACTGACAGACATTACCAAAGTCATGGGATTCCTTATCACAACTGGGATTAGTATAACCGAGACTACATGTGCACCTTAATAAATTCATCTTTGTTATTTTAGTGTTCAACCAATCCTGGTCGGTGTATTGGATCAAGACTACGAAGCTCATGAGCTAATGCAACAGCCAAAGTTATATAGAGCCGGTAGAGAAGGTAAACATTATAAAGAAAAGCGTTTATCTACCGAATTAAGGAACATAATTATTACCATTCGGACAATTGTGGTCTATATAGTTACGATAATTATTTCTTAAAACATAACACTCTTTTGGTTACAGGCACTTCGTACACGTATATGTTATTCTTCCTGAATATGTTGGATGCATTGTGGCAGGCGGCCATAGTATATTTCTTTACTCATTTAGTACGTTGTATAATGAAGCCAATTTCGTTCAGGGCGGGGCAAGGTCGGACACGGGCCGGGCCCATTGGATATATATCAATATCAACAAATTGGAGCTGTTTTAACCCGGGTCCGATCTTGCGTTGCGCAGATCTGATTCCGATGAGTTTTGCAAACTATGCATATAAAGTGTAATGATACATAGCTATCGACAATAATACTATCGAATGACAAGGACTACCCGATTTCACAAAATAGAAATTGTCCTAATATAGTTAACACTCTTATAGTCTAATTTACTTTTAGACGTTACTAGGTAATGCAGATGGTCTTTGGTATTTTGGCTTTTATTTAGCAACCGGTATGATGTGCGTAAACAGCTTCCATCTTATGTTGGAGGTTCGATATTGGGTAAGTGTAATAGCATTAATACGGAAATAACCAGTAGCAAAACATATAAGACACGATTATTCAGACTTCAATACTAACAGCTGTTATGGCCGTCTTTTTCGGACTACACTTTGGATTCTTTGCAGTTTGGTGCCGGATTGCGCCTATAGGTATACCGATAAACCCATCTAGCTTAAATTGAATCTCATAGGCTCTATAAATGACCTGCCAACCGAAGTATTTGACGCAGCTATCTCTAGCATAGACTTCTGGCTTTGCATGTTCTCAATTACGATCGTAGCTCTACTCCCAAGGTGAACAAAACCAGTCCAACCAATACGAGTCGTTTACGTTCCAGGTTCCTCTTGCGTGTCCTTCACCATTCTGGTTTAAACTTCAGTGTTTTCAACAGATAAATAATAGATCACGAAGGAAAATGCAACTTATACAAATTGGTGAACAAATTGATTGCGAATAAACAGGAAACATAATAAAAATGCATAGACAACAACTCAATGATACTGGCCATCCACTTCAGTCAACTTATCTCTTTCCCAATCTGGTACCGCCAAAAGCAAAAAAAAACCAACATATTTTATTTCTCAAACATTTGGGAAAATACAATAAATGTTATCAGAGAGAAAAAAATGAGGCATTTAAGAGAAAAAGATAAGCTATAGCTTAGGAACAAACAGATAAGTATAAGAGCAGAATGAAATAAGAGAAAATATACATAAAAGATACATGGAACATCACTAACGAGAATAGAATCCAAGAAAAACACAATTTAATCAAATCACATGACATAACAAAATTAAAGTACCTTGAATAGATTTATTATGCCATCTCCATATAATCCTTCAGCTCGTGCTCCCTGTCCACGGTCTTTGATTGAATCTGCTGCAATAGATATAATTAAAGAAAGCTAATACTGAACTAATACCGTTCTTCTTTCAGCAAAGTTAATGAAGAGTTGCTTCACAACATCTCTGGCCACGATTGAACCAGCGTGCCCTTGGATGAGACGCATTAGCAGTATCCCATCTAAACAAATAGAAAATTGAAGAAAGGGAATCAGTGAACTAACCTGGCTTCAAACGATCCATAACGAATTCTCTAAGAAGAATTGATTCTTCGCGTGCAATGTGATCATCGCTGCGGAAGTTGATCCAAGATCTGCACGACTTTACGCGATAGGCAGGGAAGAGAAGACGCACCATCGAGTAGAAAAAGTTCGTAAGGGTGACAGCAGCCAGAAATACCATCCAAAACCTACAAAATGCAGGTTAATATGCATCTTAATCTGACGACTAACCATAAGAAAATGTAGATCTTCTCATTGAACATGTTGATCATAATAACACACTGGATGGTAAATCGGTGGTTATTGGCCAATCTTCTAATTGTGAAGTCGCACATTGTGACACGAGGGAAAATTCCCGATTCATGCCATTCACGCCCATTCAACAGATCGTTGAAAGTCTGCAAATATAATTACACTTAGAAATACAATGAAAGCACTTACATCCCATCCCCAGTATGTGTATCCCGTACCAAGAAAATGGTTCATAATATATAGCTGTGAAAATACGTTCAGAACGTAAAGAAACTTTACGAAGATGAACAGGATTGAGATGTAGGATCCAGATCTATAACAAGCAACACTTGATCGAAAACGTGTTGCACGAACTGACCTGAAGATAACTCTATCGGGATAAGGGTTGCCTGGGTACATTTCCAAGCACTCTTCCAGGTACGACACAACCGAACCAATACGTTTTTCACGCTCTGCTCCATAAATGCAAGCGGCTTCGCGGGAGTCACGAATAGTCGATGAGACGTCAATACCTGGAAATGCATTAAACTTACAACAATGAAAGTAGCATCTTCAAAAATATAGGATTAAGTTACGGCAAAATTCGCAGCTTCGAGGGCGGAATTTATCAGTAGAACAGGGAAACAGATGAAAGGTTACAAACAATAAAAATGGTGAACTCATAAGGTTGAGCCTTTTCGCCAGATCAATTCTAAGAACAACTGTACCCACTTTAGCATATACGAAAAGGTTACATTAGATATAACCAAACTCAATCGGAAGCAAAAACTAACCAGTTTGCTGGTGGAGAGTTTTCCAGATGAAGTTGGGCAGATAGAACATGATAGCTTGAAGAGCTAACACGATTGGCACCCATTGGTAGTATCCGATCTCAGCCGAAAAAACAATCAAATAATTAGGATGATAAAACACTAGTACTTTTTGGCGATCCTCTTCCGAATTTGGGATGTCATCAGTTATCATGGTGAAGTACGTGTTTTGAATGAAGCAGTAGTCCTCTGCGTACTGTTCCCAGCCTCCTCTGAATTCCATTGGCGCCCAGCATTGAATGGGACTGCCGACATACCTAAATCAATCTTTAATTCACTATAACGATAGAAACTAACTGTTTTGCCGATACCATAATCGAGAAGAACGCCAGAATAAAGGATGTGACGAAATAGTTCAGACGGTCGCATGCATCGTCAGACAGCTGCGGAGTGAACCATTTCCATATAATGGCTTCCAGAAACGGAATGCCAAGCATGATAAACTATAAAAGAAAACATTTGAAACAAAAAGCATACACGAAAAAAGAGACTGAACGAAAACAGGCAAAAAAATCCAACAATCCAAAAAAATCGTTTTACGATTTTGGTAGATCTCAGCCGCTCATGCAATTTCAAATCAATTTGAAACTCGATTGCATCATGCTATTCGCGCTAAGACCAATCGACAATTGCGCGCGGATACAATTTTCTATTAATAGTTTTATAAATTAATTTATTTATTCGGAAAAGCTATAGCTAGCTGGTCTTCGTTCTGCTGAAAATGGAATCTTCAAGGGATGGTAGGCACCCTAGGAACTTCTTGTTTTATTGATTTATTCCAGGTTCAAATCCCATTAGCGAATCAACGTCTGGCGCTCTTACTGTCTCAGCTAAGGTTTGTAATTCCGCATGCGCAAGATCCGAATTAAGCATATTCAGGGCGGGCTCAAGATGGTAATTCGACTTACGCAAGGCTCCTCTGTTGCAGTCCTCTGCGGGTCCATGGCAGCGAACAATGGAGATGGTTCGTTTGGAATACTTCCCTTTATTATAGAGTCATTTAGATATGGGTGATCAAAATAGAGAGAAGCCACGTAAGAAAAGAAAGAACTATGCGGAAGTAGAGATGTTCGTTATTCTTTTTGCTCATAAAGGTTCTGTGTTATTTTAGAGAAAGGCGGCTGAAAAAGGAGGCCGAGAGACGAACCACAAATGATCAAGCAAAGTCTCGAAGGACGAGATACAATAATAGATCTCACGGTAGGTATAGTTATCAGTATTTAGGACAGATTGAAGCAAAGGTATTAACTTACTTTTTTCAAAACCAACTCCGGTTGGGGAGATGAATTGGGGGGAAAATACGGCTCCCCTCGTAATGTAGATAGAAAAATTTCGGGTTTGAGCGAACAATCTTATTTTCCTGGTGATGCCAAGTACTTCATAATCCCTGTGCTTATTTTCCCGGTGATCCGGGTCAAAGCGAAGTAATAGCACTCAATCTACTTTCATGCGGTCAAATACTTTATAATTCCTGTTATTGGACATTTTACGCTGAATTCAATTTTCTAAACCCAACTTTACGATTTATTTTTTAGTGTGGACCTGTAACTTTGACAGTTTTTTTAAACTGGGACCACGAGTAACTTTGGACTTTTTTTAAACGACCGACCCTATTCCACCTATGGATGTGATGCTATTTATTTCGGTTCGCCTCCTATACCGGCGGTGAACAGTCTTCTATTAGCCTGCCTTATGTTATATATCGAAAAATACGACCCCCATGCTAGTCAAGTTTAGGTAAACCCAACGTTTGTTGCATCGCGATGATTTAGAAAAATACTATTGTATCTTATCGTGATTTCACAGTGTTTATGGAACTTTGCCATTATAGGTGCCACTATAAACAACGACGCATCGGACCAGCTTCCTTCACAGTCAACAAAGGTACTTTATTACTCTTTCTTTTCGTATATGTGTTCTTTCTAGGAATCAACGTTAAAAGTTTCGGATGGCCACGCGCTGCCTCCCTACAATAATATTATTGCAGAGGTAGATATATGCTGAGTTGTATTTTTAATGTATTTGTTCCAGCCTTCACGAGAAGTTTATGGTGATACTGAAACTGCCTGGGAATCGATGCTAACAATGACTGAACAAGAAATTGCGATTAGGAGTATAATAGTTGATGATGTTAGTTTTCATTTATTTATTTTGTACTTCAGTGTAATTTAGGCAGAGGAGATCAGTTCTAGAAGTAACTCTATGGTCATTATTCGGAAGCTTCCCGAATGGTTCGTTTGGTGTCGTTTGTATTTCCCAAGTTTCCGAGTTTAGCCACCAAGACGAAAATCGAAGAAGGAATAAGAATGACTGCAGGCAAAAATTGAACAGTTCGCTCAAGCAACATAACAGAAAGAGAAAAGGTAATGGAAGGGTCATTAAATGATTAAACATTATATTTAGTCGCTGCAGTTTCAGAAGGAATTCCACTAATATTTGACCCAGCTACTGTTTCGCTGTTTGACCAGTCTTCTCCTGTGGTAAATTTGTTTTCATATTCTTATCTGAACATGTACTTCGTGCGCCAACGCAGTGTCCGTTGGGTTTTCTCTGTAGAAGCAAATTCCCAAGTGCGAGAGTGCATTTCAAACATAAATCTAACTTAGTTAATAGTCCGTTGCAGGTGTTTGACACCATATGCTGTCAAATACTCGAAGAGGATCACGCATGTATATATTTATGCATACTTTATTTTTGTACCTCCCAAATAATTACTCCATGGGGTGATTTATGTACCGCGGAAGATGACGAATCCCAAAGAGTTAAACACAATTTGTAGTCAAACAGTCGACTACAGTCCCGAAAAAGGGTCATATAGAAAAGGTACTTTAACTTTGGCTCAATTATGAACTGAATGTCCCGACATTCCTCTTCGTCAGCTACGCATTTTGATTATACTTTATAAGTTTTTTTGTAATATCTCCATACGAGTTTCAATGCATTGGTGGCTAACAGAATATATCAGTTAAATTTTCCATTGTATAAAATTAGTCAAATTGAACTACTGTGCTGTATCCATATCCTATAGTCATTGCTGTATATGATTAAAACAATTTATTGTGTGTTTTTGACAATTTGAGCTTGATGTTTAGCGATATGTCCCTCAAAAAATCAGCGAGGAATCAATTTCAATTACCGATTCGGAATCATATATGCCAGATGATAATGCAAATTCGGCCAACTTCATCGAGGTAGTAAAATGCAAAAATATTTCTTTAATTTACTTTTTAGATTTTATCGAATGAAGAAGTTTTCGAATATGATGGAATCTTGAATGAGGTTTGTTATTGATGACTTCCTCGGTTCTATTTGTTTTAGACTTGGAATGACAAAATCGAGCGGAGCGTTTTAGCTTCTTTTGCGGCTGTCAAGAACAGTCCATTAGAAGTGCTCAACTGGCCGAACTCTAAGGTTCTTCCTTCTGAGAGTTGATTACTTTAACTATATTTTAGCTAGAAGAATGTTTTATGGACCTTGTCGAATATTCAACCACCGACGATACCCCTTCGGAACTAGGTATTCAGGGATTATGGTGATTAGGTATGTGCGCTTACTACTCTGTCACTGGTTCTTCTCAAAGTTTTCTATGAAATGTTCCGTTCCTAGAACAATGCATTTTGTGCAATCGTTAGTATATAATTGTTTTCAGTTTTGGCCAAACTGTGAAGAAGACTGTTCCGATGCTTGTTTGGTGATAGTTGTTATTGTTTTGTACATTTTTATTTTGTTATTTAGTGTATTGTCATTTTTTTATTTGTGTTACTTTGAATTTTTTTGAATAAACATATGTGTTGTTTCCTGACATGTGGATATATCGAGATGCGATTTTTCGTATCGTGGCCGGTACGTTATGTAAAGATCATTGGGATTGGTTATTAATGTTGTAGCAACGGCTTAGATTACTTGTTTGCAAATGTTACGCAAGGGTCGATGGTTTGTGCATTAGGGTTCACAATTGTATTAGCAAATTCTAAACTAGTTTTCTTAAGCGGAAGATGGGTGATCTTGTCTATGGCTCATAGAAAATTCTCTTGTTCTGATGTGGGAAGGATTATACATGTTTTGAGGAATAGTCAACCTAATTAAATTCCTGTTGTATATCTTCTACCGCCCGTAATCGATTTTCGTTCTATGGTGCGGACTTCGTACCTAGAATGAATGAAAGAATTGAAAAGAAATGAAAGAAACCCTAGAATGAAAATTGATTGGCAAGCGTCGGTTTCTCTGAAATAACTACAGCAGCCACCTAACGCTTAAATTTATATATTATGATATTTTTCACAAATAATAATGGTTGTTTAATAAATATATCTTGCAACATTATATAGCAATTGCAGATAAGGTAATGGCTACTCCTGATTATCTGAACATCTATCCACATCACGATGGGTCACAGCGGGTCGTCCCCTTCGTTCTCGTCCATCCGCAATTTTGGTGGAAAGTGGACTGAAATTGGATAATTGGGTCCCAACACGAAGACCATTTTCTCTAGTGGCACGTGTCATCGAATAAAATACAGCGTCAATCGTTAAATCTGGAAACCCCACAATATGCGATTGTGAGCAAAAGCATACTCGTTGACGTTGGCAGCCTACTTTGTATTACCTCAAATTAGTATGTTTTTTGTCATTTTATATTGGATCCTTATATTTTGCACCGGAATGTTCACAAATCTCACAAAATTTGTCACGTGTAGCCAGACAGAATAAAACGATATGAATTGTTTCAATTGCAGGAGTAGTTATACAGGTTAATGACATAATGTTCAATCAATATAACTGCCAACTATTTCTTGGTATAGTTTGTCACATCAATAAACCTTCTTTGAAAACATTTCGTTTATTCATTAAAGTAATAATTAAACAGCCAGGAGTACCGGAAATTCACAAACATTAAAAGTACCCAGACATTGGTTTTTGATAAAAAAAACAAAAAAATAATCTCCCTCGGCTAAAGAGCTCTTTCCCTACACTAAAGAAGAATTTCTCAATGATAAAGAGCTTCTCTCTCCCATTTATTTTGGGATAACTGCATTTCTCATAATATTCCTGTATTTTTGTAAGCTCCGAGCCCATAAAAGCAGAGCTTTTGGGCGATCAGATACATTGTTTTCATCTACTAGAAGGCGGCTGAAGAATCTCCAACAATACACCAAAGGTCTGTCAAGAAGACTAAAGGTCTGAAATGGAATGGATCAAACTATGAATCCCTCCCTCTCGGAGCAACTACTAGTTTCCGGAGAACTACTATCCGGCTGATGAATATCCGGAGCTTTACTAAGCTGAACCTCGGTTTTGCCGACATGTACACTGAATCAGCTCAAAGGAAAGCTATGATGCGCCCCTCTGAAATCATGACCAAAACATTTTAACTGTAGCGGAAAACGCTGGTTCTCAGAACCTAAGAACCTTGTATATATTCATAGTAATAGTGTATTTTAGATGATAGCGGAATTGTTAATTCGAATGGTTCTCGCTCAAGCAATCATACTTTTTGCAATAGTTCAATGCAAAGGAAAGAAAAAGAAGAATGATACAGCTCCAGTTACAACTCCAACTCCCGTGGTACGATCATAGATATTGATAGATGTAACAGTAACCCATTGCAGACTCCATCTGATCCAGGAAAGGCAGCAGCTCCAGCCGATGACAAGGACAAGGATAAGAAGGATCCCAAGGTAGGTTATGTAGGCAAAAAGGAATCGATCGAACCAATGTCGTCTGGGCCATAAACCAGAGCGCTAACCACTGAGCTATACATTTCCATTTACAGGATGAAAAGAAAGACGATACAAAGGAAAAGAAGTCAGCCGAAAAGAAGTCAGCCGAAAAGAAATCGGACAAGAAAGAAGAAGAAAAGAAATCGGCTGAGAAGAAGGATGAAGAAAAGAAGGAAGGCGAGAAGAAGGAAGGCGAGAAGAAGGAAGGCGAGAAGAAGGAAGATGAGGTAGGTCTTAGAGCAATAGGGTTACTGTAACTAGCTGGTTTTAGAGCGATACGGTTAGTGTAACTAGCTAGTTTTAAAATGAATGGGTTAGTGTAACTAGCTAGTTTTAAAATGAATGGGTTACTGTAACTAGCCGGTCTTAGAGCGATAGGGTTAGTGTAACTAGCTAGTTTTAAAACGAGTGGGTTACTGTAACTAGCTGGTCTTAGAGCGATAGGGTTAGTGTAACTAGCTAGTTTTAAAACGAATGGGTTACTTTAACTAGCTGGTCTTAGAGCGATAGGGTTAGTGTAACTAGCTAGTTTTAAAACGAATGGGTTACTGTAATCTTAGAGCGATAGGGTTAGTGTAACTAGCTAGTTTTAAAATGAATGGGTTACTGCAACTAGCTGGTCTTAGAGCGATAGGGTTAGTGTAACTAGCTAGTTTTAAAACTAATAGGTTACTGTAGCTAATTTTCTAGAAGGTAAAGAAGGACAGTCAGTCAAAATCGAAGAAGTCTAAAAAGTCGAAGAAATCGAAGAAATCGAAGAAAGACAAGAAGAGCGAAAAGGAGAAAAAGAGCAGTGAGAAGGAAAAGAAGGATGAGAAGAAAAAGGTTAGTTGTCGACAAAACAGGGAGCTAACCAATGAGTGCCATATCATTAGACTAAGATGCTAACCATTATATGAAATGATCTTTTAGGAAGATGAAGATGCTAAGGATAAGGATAAGAAGGAGGATGAGAAAAGCGACAAGAAGAAATATGATGCTCGTGATATAAATTACGTCCTCTGTTGTTGAACACTAAAGAATAAACAATAACAGTGCTAATTATGTGAATAAAGTTCTGAAAATTATTTGTTACTTAATAAATTCTTAAATATTGTATCTACTAAGGGCTAGCTGAAACTGATTGTAAAAGAGATTCTCTTACTAAACTTATCTGCTTTTATTCACATGGTTAAATTGTAAATAATCTTTGATAAATAAAAATGAGATTCCTTGACTACGACATACACTTTTAAAAATGAAAAAAATGCTTTTTGTTTTTCAAATTTGGATGATGTTCCCGTTTGCCGCACGGCTATGTGGGCGGAGTCCTCGCACTCACTCCTTGGCAACGACTGCGTGAGGATCCGAATTCCGCCCCCGCGAGGATCTAAAAGCAGGGTGGCAGACATTAGCAAAAGTCATTACTTCGCTTAAAATAAATTTTAAAAAAAAACGGTTTCCTCAACTTCAAATGAATATCTCTGTTGAATGAGAAATTAAAATAAGAAGCAATTTTTAGGTAATCCGTGCCTTTGAAGCAATTGTTAATAGTTTAATATCAAAGTTCTGATTAGGATTATCAATACACTGTTTATAACATATTACCTATATACTGTGGTATTATATTTTATACATATTGAAAAGTGGCTCCCCTTGTGCTAATGTTCCTGTTCAATTTGTACGAATTCACTTGGGGGGTTAGCTCGAGCACTAGAACTATCTTTGCAAATACAACGAGACATCTAAATAAAAATAAACATTAAATAAAATAGCTTAGAGCTTACCTATCGCGTTCTTCACCATTGGATGTTTTTACATTACCATTGCCTACATAGAGTATACGGCCTCTTTCTTCGAACGAAGCCCATGCCTCCACTTGTCGAGTATATAACAACTCTAATTGACACTCTTTCTGTTTGCGAGCTGATTCACATAGAATCTTAAGTGAACAATATATTTTGTTTTATTCAAGGTTTAAGATTCAGCAACACAGTAGGGATTCAAGATTTGTCAACTACAACCCGTAGAAGGTGGGTAAAGGCGTTGAATGTATAGGTACGATGATTCGTTCAGTCTATGTTGTTTTTATCTAATAGCTTACCTTGATTTCCTTGTACACCGCAGTTGCTCGCTGAATATCACCCCGATCAATATGATTCTCCTAGAGTAAGATATTAACTAAAAAGGTTTTTTGTAGCTTACAGGAATACATCTTTCAAGCTCCTGTAATACACTTGGATACTTATCCAGGTGTCTGAATGGCTCGCTCAATCCCATAACTAATGCCTTAAACTCCAAGCCGCAACTTTCCAGTGTTTTTCGTAGAACCTCGCTAAATTAGACATTGTGATGTTACTGCATCTTCAGTTCTTACTCTTTTTCTCCGACAACCTCGACTGCTCGCGGATGATTCCAGCAGTATTCCACCAAAAGAGACTTGAGTTCAGCTCCATTGTTAAGAAGCACCATACCGACCCTTTGTTGAGAAGGATCGATGCTGAAAATGTTGTTGATTAGAGTTAGATTTGTTCATACTTAATGACGAATCGACCGATAAGTTATGATTGACAGTTATTCAAGAGTTTGTAAAATATTATATGTTTCTAGCACCTACCTCGTCTGAAGTTCAAGATCATGCAGCATGGTAGTTTGAAGTCCAATTATTCGTTCTATGTTGCCAGTTAGGGTTTCATAGTCATGTTGTTCAAGTCTATATAAACAAATGCAAAGATTATTTTAGAAATATTCATTAGATTACGGCGAATTTGTTATTTTAAAGCCAACGGGGTTGTATAATTCAACAGTTGTTTTAGAAACTTACACTGAGGCTTCGTGAATAGTTCTTAGCACTCTATGACATGTTACATGTAGACTCTCCACGTACAATTTCTCCGATGCTAGGAATTCTCCTAACACTTCGGCCCGGAATTTGTTCCCAGTAGCAGGATCATACACATCGCCTAAAAGAGAAGCTTCGTTTGTTTAGAGCTTATCGAGGATACCTGTTCCGCCATTTGAACTAGCGGCATTGGCCAGTAAGTTGGCGTTGGGAACTGATCGGGATCGTATTAGTTTGTCTAAGCATTACTTTTAGTATTTATCTTATGCGAATGCAAACCTTTGTCATTGAGAATGGATACATAATTGGATGGAAACCACCCAGTCATTTTATTAAGGGTTCCTTCCCACCATCCACCGTCCAGTTGTTGTGTAATTAATATGACATCGTTTTTGTTGAAGGTTAGCTAGAGTTTGTTTTTATATTAAGTACTGTTATTGTTTGCCATACCTCGTCGTTATTTTTACCCTCAAATGAGAATTTGGCTCTTGCAAGAGTGTGAGGTGGATCTATATCATTTCCTTCCATTTAGTTAAATGTACCTATAACATCTAATTCGTCTTTAAACCAGAATTGATAAGTAAGCCGGACGGGATCATCTTATTATGAAATTTAACCAAGAAGCCATAGGTTGACGCTTCCGATTTGAACTGTAAATATAAAAGCTAGGTTAAAGGAAATTGATCGAGTTATGGGTCAAGTTGACCCAGCACCACAGCGTTAGGTACACGGGCCGTTGCAATTCGACAATGGTGGTGTGCGATGTCATGATATTTTAGTTTAAAACCAAGATAGTTAAAAAGTTAGAAATCATAGATAAAAATGACTCAGGTTCAGACAAAAAATTAAAATTTTTGGAAGGGATTCCAAAAAAAAATCGCTCATTTACAAAAACAATCCAATTTCATGAAACCATGAAATAAACGCTAGTAAAGTAGTATATCTCAATGTTCGTCTAATTGTTATACCCCTTGAACAGTAGTGTACGAAACTATGCCGTTGAAACCAACTCTTCATTTATTGGTTTGTACAAATTCAGTCACACAATGAATTAATACTCGGCCAAACACAATAGAAACTGTTTTGTGGCAAGAAGTTTTAATCAAAAAAAAACCTTTCATTAATCATAATATTGTTTAAAAAAAGACTACAGGTGGATAGATAGGTAGTATACTAGTATTTGGATAGATAGGTAGTATATAGATAATTTTTCAACAATGTGAATTACTTTTAAGAACCAATCACGAGGAGTTCGTATATAAATAGCAATTCATACAATCATCAACGGCAAGATTCTTCAAATCCACAAACGAAAAAAGAGACTTCTTCTTGTTCAAGGAAAGCGTGTAATTTTAAAACGGCTTTTATAAAGCAAAAACGAAACATTGCAGTGACGTTGTTCGAAAGCCCTGAACTAACGGACACCTACATTCTGTGGCCATATTATATTTCGTTCCCTGTACCACAGATTTGAAATAACGACGGGTTAATCATACATTTAATTTTCCGACACAAGTTTTAAACTGCAACACCATATATATATATATATATAATATATATAAGATAATATATTTTACACAACCGTGTCCTGTGAAAGATTAATATAAATAAAACGCCAATTTACGCCACTGGCATTTGCCAGTTTGAATTAACTGGCAAGCAGCCAATAAATCTTTCGTTGCGAGAACCAACTTTTTGATATGGGCGGTAAATTCTATTCTCGCCGCATCTGCGACGAATATTTCATTATTTATCCCTTTGTTTATAAGGGCCCATATTGCTTCTTTTTTTGAGAAAACAACGTATTTTCTCAGCTGTTAATCATTGACATGACTGATGCCAACGACCAGTGAGTTTATACCTTTAATTCACGTTTTTTTCGACCTGCTAACAATATTTTTTTGGGATTTGGTGCAAAATGAGGGAATTTTATGTTATGTTTTACCGATTTTTATATTTATTGTGCTTTCAGAGGCAACAATGTGAGCGGAATCCTCGGAGAGGACGGCCTTATCGAAGGCAACTATGAGCAAGTCGTCTCTAGTTTCGATGAGATGAACTTGAAGGAAGAACTTCTCAGAGGAATTTACGCCTTTGGTTTCGAGAAGCCTTCTGCTATTCAGCAGAGAGCAATTGTTCCCTGTACCACCGGTTCGACGTGCCGTATTGTTCCATTGGATATTTTTTCATTTAAGGTCGTGATGTAATTGCTCAAGCCCAGTCCGGTACTGGTAAGACTGCGACATTCTCTATTTCCATTTTGTCACGCATCGACCACACTCAACCTCAGGTTCAGGCTTTGGTCATGGCGCCAACTCGTGAATTGGCTCAACAGGTATTACATATGCCAGCCATGAAGGTTATAACTTTTTCTATTTAGATCCAAAAGGTTATGACTGCTCTCGGAGATTACTTGAATGTAAAAGTTCATGCTTGCATTGGTGGTACTCTCATTAGAGACGACCAGCGAGCTTTCGAGAGTGGTGTTCACGTCGTTGTTGGAACCCCTGGCCGTGTAAATGATATGATCAACAGAAATATTCTTCGTAAGTATAGATAAACTAATTGTTTAGTTTATTTTTTCTAGAAACTGACAACATTAAGATGTTCGTTCTCGACGAAGCTGATGAAATGCTGTCAAGAGGATTCAAGGATCAAATCTATGAAGTTTTCAAAACCATGCCTCAGGAAGTGCAGGTATGTTGTTAAGCTCGTCTTCGGTTTGTAATCCACATACCCCAGGTCGTGCTCCTTTCCGCCACTATGCCTGCTGACGTATTGGAAGTGACCAACAGGTTCATGAGAGATGCAATCCGTATTTTGGTAAAGAAGGAAGAATTGACCTTGGAAGGTATTCGTCAGTTCTACATCAATGTTCAGAAAGACGTAAGCATATTATTATTTTTACACAAATTTAAATTGTTGTTTAGGAGCACAAGTTCGATACACTTTGTGATCTCTACGAGGCTGTTAACGTAACTCAAGCCGTTATCTTCTGCAATACTCGTAGAAAGGTTTGTCTTATTTTAAACGGAATTATGCTTTTTTATAGGTCGAGACTCTGACCGAACAAATGACCAGCAAGAAGTTCACTGTATCCTGCCTTCATGGTGATATGGAACAGGCTGAGCGTGATGTCATTATGCGAGAGTTCAGATCTGGATCCTCTCGTGTCCTGATCACCACTGACCTGTTGGCTCGTGGAATTGATGTGCAACAAGTGAGTTTTCAGAAAATGAGTTATTTGTTGAGCAATCGTTTGTTTAAGGTTTCTCTTGTTATCAACTATGATTTGCCATCCAACAGAGAGAACTACATCCATCGTATTGGTCGCTCTGGTCGTTTCGGTAGAAAGGGAGTCGCCATCAATTTTGTTACTGAGAATGATGCCCGTTCTCTTAAAGAGCTAGAGACATTCTACAATACTTCCATCGATGAGATGCCAATGAGCATTGTTGACTACCTTTAAGATGATATTAACGGTTTCCGGGTATTTTTGTTTCCACTTTCTTATGTAGTCTGTTATCCGGTAACTTTGTTTTGTCTCTGTTTGCCACTTGTGTTTTTTTTTTCATTTTCTTTGTTATTACTACTGGAAACCAGGAAATAAAGATATGTTTTGTTATTTATGTTTTAACTTTGGGGTTTCTTTCCTTTGACATCTGGTGGGAGTGAATCAGCATGAGCTCAGAAAGTAATTTAGGGGTATGAGGGCATTCGGTGGATGCTCGTTCGGAGCATCTATTATATGTGGAATAAACGAATCTGGTATAACTTGTAGAAATGGCCTTCCAGTGGCACCATCTTCGATCAGAATGCTAGGACGATTTCAAAAGCTCAAAAGTATAGAGCACGAAGGTTTATGCCGTTATGTGGATTTAGTCCGATGCTCCTTAGGTATTTGAGATATTTTGAGATCCGATCCGATCAATTTTTCAGCACCGAATTCCGTGCTGATAGTTTCTGAGTACTACACTTCGGCACTCAGTACGACATTCCGTGACGCAAGGTAGATTTACTGTCCTTAAAGCTAAACTTCAAAGATATTGTCTAGACTTAGTGATGAGCACATTATTTCTCTGTCCTTCCAAATTGTGAAGGCTCTGTCTCATCTTCACAGTGATTTCATTCCTGCTGGCAAATTAACGCTCGATTCTATTTGTGTTATTGACGATGGTAAAATGACCGTCCGATTATCTCAATATGGAATAAGGTATGTGGTATTTATAGCATCGAGATGAAGTTTGAGATTATTTCAGTTTTCTCACGAACGCCAGTTGTGATAGCGTCGTTCCATGTGATGCTTTTGCTCATGTTATTTCCCCGGAGCAAGTTGTATCCCTTGAGATGCGATCTTCTCTGTTACCCGATTCCTTGAAAATGGACATTTGGTATTTCGGCTTACTTCTCTTTCAATTGTTCACGGTATTATTTTTAATTGAGTTTGTTTTTATGGCTTCTTTTAGGGTGTTTGTATAGCGGATATTTGGAGTGCCCGGCAGTTCGCTGCTGTCATTCGCAACAACCTCAATAATGGTATTTTATTATCTAAAGTTTGATTAATTTATTTAATGGATTTAGAATCTGGTTCTTTATGTGATGTACTGTTACGGGCCGTGAATAGGGCCACTTCCAAGATGGTCAGTTGGTCTAATGAAATGCATGAGTTGGTCAGCAGATGTCTTTCAATTCGGCCCGCTTTGGTATAAGTTCTATTACCTTTCAAGTAACTGATGTATTTGTTAAGCGTCCGAACTCTGATGAGCTGTGCGTATTTTTCAGTAATAGAGTACATGGTGTGGATCCTGTGCCAAGCGTTCATTCTTTGCAAGACTTCGAAAGTAAGCATGCGACAAGTCTATTCAGCATATTATTTACAGATGATATAAAGAACGAAGGACACTGGAGTTTTTCTTTACTTACTACTGACGAAGCCTATTATCTATGGAAGTTGTGTGGATCCACACCAGAATCAATTCTTATTAAAACGGGCATTATTCACTTGCAAAACCCAGTGACAACTGTTCCGAGGTATTCTTCTGTCCAATTTCCATGACGCGCGTTGTTTAAGGGTTTTAATTGGTGACTTTTTCCTCTTTGGTAATGAGGACAGTCGTCGTTTCTACGTCAATAACAACATCATTACTCTCCCAATGAAACATTTACTGGATGTACGTTCGCTGATCACATTTGAGTCACCTTTCAAGTTTTAGAAACTTCACCAACTATCGGAGGATTCAGTTATTCATTCCATCGAGTTAGATGGACTCCCTCGTTCGCACAAGGAACTTTCAGTCATAGTCAAGGAAAAGGATTTTACGTATCAGGTATGTATTATGTTTTTACTACTTAAATATAGATAATTCTAGCTCACTAGGTTGATACTGGTAAGACATTTGGCTGAGAGTGCCATACTGACGTCAGAAATTTTTCGCAAAGCTGTTTCTGACGATGTCCCTCCAGTATTGCGTAGTCTTGGTATGTGTTACGATTTTTCGAAGTTCCGGCATACAATTTTTCAGTGTGGTCCGCATTACTTAACATACACGATAGGGATTTGATAGAATTCTGCGATTTGGATACGTTGGCACCACACACTAGTGATCGGCAGTTGGATGTCGATATTCCCAGGTGTCACCAAGTTAGTTTTGTACTGGTTTCCTATTATATATTGCTTCCCAGTATGAAGAACTGCTCACTTCTCCGTCCGCTCATTTGAAGCTGCGCCGACTTTTAAAAAGCTGGATGTTGACGCACCCTCAATATGTCTACTGGCAAGGATGTGACAGTCTGGCTGCTCCATTTCTCATCCTAAACTTTAATAGATTGCGTAAGGTGGTCTCTCTCTGATTTAACGTAATGAAATGTTATAGCGATTGCCCTGGCTTCTCTAACAGCCTTTATTTCAAAGTACCTTCATAATTTCTTCCTCAAAGATAACTCAAAGGTCATACAAGGTAATTATTGCTCAAATTGAGAAAATATACATATTTTCTTTTCAGAATATTTGGCGGTGTTCAATCATCTGCTTGCTTATGTTGACCCTCTTCTTTATTCGAAAATGGCATCGCTCGACTTCTATCCTGAGCTTTACGCGATTCCATGGTATTACTGACTTAGTCGAGACCTATTTAATCGTCTTCCAGGTTTCTCACTTGTTTTGCGCATGTTCTTCCTCTACACAAACTATTTCATGTTTGGGATATACTACTTCTCAAAGACAGTTCATTTCCTCTTTTCATTGGACTATCAATATTGAAACAGCTGCGAGAGCACCTTATTAATGGATCATTCAACGACGTTATCCTGATATTCTCGGATTTACCGGGTAAACTATTTGCTTTATCTTTAAAATGTATATTCAGGGTTGTTACCCAAGTTCTGAATCCAAAAATCAAGTGATACCCGAGTTCTAGCTTAGCGATCCAAGTTGAGCCGCGAGCCGCCCATCTCTATTAGCCATTCTTAATTAAAAAATAATTGCAAACATATGTAATTTAAAAAAAAACTTGAAAAAACTGAAAACAGCGTGATTAGCAACCCTAGATAAATTTCGCAAAATAGAAGAATTCTCTTTGTAGATCTCTCAATGGAAAGAGTGATCGCCGACTCTCGCACTCTGTATGACTATGTGCCACCTAGCTGTACATATAGGAGTGAATCAAATAACTATATTGGTAAGTAGTTGATAGCGCTTCAATTGATTACTATGTTCTATTCTCAGATCGTAGCGCTCCGGAACCACGCAATTTCCAACATTCAATAGAAGCGTTAGGAGTTACTGAGATGAAAGAATGGAGTTGTCCTCGTATGAGCATCGAAGAGTTTAGCTGGAGAGTAGAACGACAACTTATTGCCGTCGTTGACACTAGATGTCAGTTGGAGTAAGTTCTTTTTGAAGGTTATAATAGAACCTATAAGGTTATAGTCTGGCATGTTGCAATTGTCGTTCTATAAGCAGTAGAATTATTTTAACATTTTTCAGATATTCTAGAAGCTGTGTTATTCGTTCCGTGAATTATTCGGATATAGCTGACTCTTCGCTGTTCAATATATCTGAGCTTCTGAAGGCCGCACAACGGAATTGTCATCCCATTTGTATCTTAGGGAAGGACGTAGAAGATCTCAAAAAGGTAGTTTATTAATCATATGCTAGCCCAAGGAAACTGTTATAGTTCACTCGTTTTCTGATTGACAAAGGAGTTGAAGGTGTATGCGTTCTGAGTGGAGGCTACGATTCCTTGAAAGGTAAACACTCAATAGTTTCAGTATCATAATATTATGTCTGTAAATAATGTTATTACTCACTGTGATATCTTGTCTGCATAATCTGTGATACATTTTTTAATGAATAAATTTTTATCATCTTGATGTATTTTGTCCGCATTAGAACCAGCTCGAATATATCCTTCAGAGGATAACAACAATTTATTTAAAGTATAAGTAGTTAGTTGTCATGATATCCTATATATCCTAACCGCTTGCCGAGGGTTGGATATTGCATTCGTATTTCTTGTAACCCTTAATGATAAGATAAGCAGACTGAACTCCTGACCTCAGCAACGTATACTTAGTTGCTATTATTGATACTGAGTAACATACAATACTACACGTTAAACAATGTTTTGCCATTCTTGATTGGTATTATTTTTAAATCGGGTGTTATCAGCAAGGAGTAGGTATGCTTCGGTTTTTGTAAACAAAGTTTCGACTTAAAAGACGATCGATTGATAGTATACACTCATTAATGATCGAGAATAATCTGGCACGATGACTTATTTACCCTTCTGTAACATTTAAGATTCATAGAATTGCGCAATCACTGAATCTAAGCTCTACGTTATTTATTCAATTCGCTGGAGTTACTTTCTTATTCTTCTAGGTACCTATTGTATATGATAAATTCCTTGTTTATTAAAAACTATTTCTTAACTGATTTTGTTACATTTTAGAATGACCGATTGTGAAAATGTATGGAATACGCCGCATCCGAATGCAACCCAGTCAAATGGTCACTATAGTAAGTTGGAAGAAATTTGTATTATGTAGTACCAAATAAGCTAAACCAGGAGAAGGTACTTATATCTTCAAGATGATATATTTCATATAATCTGTATCTTAGACGCAATAGCTTTTCCGATTTCTCGCTAGCATTTCATTTGGAACCGTAAAAATTCACATGTTGATTGTATTTAGATTTCGGATAGGTTGCCACCTAACATTAATTCCACTGACGAAATAAGTCGTGAGTAACATAATTTGTTGTCATATATCGAAAGTAAGAATAGAGTAATTATTGAGATGTTTGTAAGACCAGCAGACAGTGTACCCTAGGTCCTCACTCCATTCTATCGGTATGGAGATAGATTTGAATATTTGCCGGGATCCAGAATTAGAGGAAATCCATTAGTAACAGTTATCAAAAAACTACATAGTTATTCTTAAGACGTGAGCATGTAGCGTCAGATTGCGTGAAACATTCATTATCTTGGGGACCAAAGTATCCGGGCATGATTAACGGGTAACCTCTGCTGTTCGTTCGTCGTCCCGTGGTCCCCGGATACTTTGGTCCCCCACAGCGAGTCGAAATAGTCATTTCTGGCCATTTAAGAAAAAGGTCGTCGACTCTTGCAACGAAAGCCTACTGATCGAATTTATGGTGTTCCCACAAAGACAAATTGCACATCTAACACTTTTGTACTGCTTTTTTTATGAAAATCCGCGCATTTTTTAGGAAAAGGAGAATTTTTTGGGAAGGAACGGATACTGCATTTTTTGAAAGTTTCGGTAACAAAAAGCACACTCGCAAGTTTTGGCACTGTGCCTAATTGGTGAATTCGACTCGCTGTGCCCCAAGATAGGGGGTCCAACCGATCATGTTATAAACCCGCTTTTCTGGAATGGATGGGTCTGCATTCTATCAGCTTGTCCTTTACCTAATAAAAACTAAGATGGTCTTCTGACGAGTTGTATGTATAAGCCTGGACTTGAAGTTTCCGACTTCCGATATAAAACTATTTCTGCCAGGACAGCCCGTTCGGTACTAATTCTGGACACCGACTTCCGAAGCACTGACTGTATCAATGGGTCCGTAGCTATTGAGC
>JAQGAV010000050.1:0-59345 GCA_034691345.1 Phasmarhabditis papillosa | reverse complement strand
AACGAAACGCGGTTCAAAAAGCCCGGGCCAGCCCGGGCTTTGCACATGTTTTTGAAACATCGGCCCGGGCCGGCCCGGGCCGGCCCGTACTTTTGCCAGCCCTGCTAGACAGAGATATGTGTCACAGCGAGTCGAATTAACCATTTAGGCTCTCGAAAATGTGGCAAAAATACAGTAACCATGAAGAAATTCTAAGAAAAAAAAAATTAAAGGATTGAGCCTTCGTTGCGAGACCCGTTGACCTTTTCTTAAATGGACTAAAATGACTATTGTGGTGTTCTGCATCGAAATACGAAGATCGAATTGTTTGCGCTGATTTCGAACGATGATATTCCTAAATGCTGCTACCCTTCACTTAGCATGTCAGTGGGCGGTGATATGGTTAGCCTGCGGCAAAAGCAAAAAATCGTGAAAGTGAAATAACGTCAAATTGTACCTAAATTAAAAAACTACAAGCATTTCTACCATTACTTAGGCTGAAAACCCCGCATCTCAGGAAAAAATTGTCTAAACTCGTTGTCTTAGTGCAGTTTCAAACTAATTAATTCCTAAACATGCAACAGATCCCCCAATGTTCAACCAGGAACACCAAAAGTTCTATCCGCCGTAAATTCGTTCGTTTCTATTAACTTTTTAAGCAGATTAACCTTAAATGATAAAATTTGAAATCATTTCTTGGCGTACCGTTCCTTCGAATTGCCAGGCTGCTTTAATCACAATAAACTACAATGACGACGAAGTAATACTAATAAGTGTTTTTACAGTCCGGTCGAAATCTACATGTTGCCAGGTCGAATGAGAGCCGGACGCTCTCAGTCTAGTGAGCCTCCCAGGAATAGAAAAGTGAGCTAGTATTATATTGCTTATGTAATAGCATTGCATGGTGCAACAGCATTAAAACTAAAAACGCCACTTCAACTAAAATCTGCAATATTATAGACCGAACCAGCTCGCATACGCGACCGGAACAACAACAGTAACACACTTTCTTTACCCAGAATTGCTCAAAGATGACGTGATCGGACTCTTAAATTTTCATTAATTTATTGTCTTCTTTGAAACCTAAGAATAAATAATGGCCTGCCTCCTAAGTTATCGCGTGAAGAATCAAAACTATAGCAATTAATATAAAACTTTACTTACACATACTTACAATAATGCTTAGTTGGTGATTGGCTTCAAAAATATTGGATAATGTCAAATACAACTCACAGATAGTTACAAACGATGGAAAAGCAATACATAACATAGATATCACTGGGCTTAAAATAAGGATAAAACACAACAGTTATTATAAATCACAAAACACTTATTAATACACGAACTAACCGTAATTTAAAACGAGTATCGGCCGAAAAGGACAACAAGAAAATTGAGATACAAATTGAATTAAAACACATAAAAATATTCATGGGTGATCATCAAAATTACAAAGATTGTAGGTCGTTCAAATTCTTTCCAGATGACGGACTGAAAACATATTGGTTGCTTCCTTCTTATTGAGAATTTCATTCATTTTAAAAGGAAGCAAAACTTTTTAAAATAGGTTACCTCTGCCCGGGTTGTCCATACGGGTTATGAACTGGAGCGTAAGGGTTTGGTGGCAGCCCTTGTGGACTATATCCGGGCATCGGAGGAGCACCCCATTGAGAAGCTGGCGGAGCATGCATACTGGGACCACCATAGGGAGAAGGATATTGAGACACGGGTGGACGTCCTTGCATCATCATGATTGGAGGGTAGACACCCATAGGGGGAGGTCCTCCTTTAAAATTTGTTTGTTGAACTGATCGGCATACAAGGTTATTTGAAAATGATATGCAAATGCGAATGCTTGACGTTGCCTGGGATTGCCCAAACAATTGCAACGCAAGATTTTATTAATGCAGTTCGTACCTTGATAATATGGATTATGAGGCATTGGGTAAGACGCCATCGATACTGGAGGCGTGGGGGCAAATCCAGCCCGACTGGTGGCTGCAGATTGCGGAATGTTGACAGCAGGAGATGAAGCAGATGGAATCCTATAAAATAGAAGTTAACAGAATGATTGTAAGTAATGTTGTGTACGTTCTGCACAATACAACAAAAGTTCAAACAAGTTAAAGGACTATGACAGGGTATTTTCATGTTAATTTCAGATTATAGAGGTTATTTCACTGAATATAAATATATATATAATTGTATATATTCAACTTCCTTTGTATTCGAGATATTAAAACGCAAAGTCGTAAAATTTCGAAGTTGTTATAACAGCTTCACATTATATTCGGCGCGCCAAATTCGAAATTCAATTGAAACATCTTTTTGCATATAACTTGGCTCAACTTAAAACGTTTTTCGTAATTTAAAAAAGATTATGCTTGGAACGGTGACTTGTAAAAGTATTATAAAGAAATTTTTTGAAAAAGCTTGCTTGGTTGAAAACGGCTTGTGATTTTGCATTTCTGTTCATAACTATTTCAAAAACAAAGACATTCCAAAACGGCTTGGAATATACATTCCACAAACTTTGTGAAACGATAGATATAATTTAGATCTGCAAAAAAGCAAACTTTGAGACACAATTTGGGGAATTTCCTATATTAAGGGCGTACGCATATTGTAGGCTAGAGATGGGCAGCTCAACCCGAAAAAACGAGCCCATGTTAAAATTCGGGTTTGAGCTCAACCCGAAACCCCGTTTTTGTAGGCGATTTGCGTTGTCACAGTCCCTTGAAGCAATTAGCAAACACAATGTTGAGAACTTATTGCTGAACTTACATTGGCGGCGGTGTTCTGTCCTCCTCCACTACAGTTGCTTGTATCATCTGTGGTGCTGGTTCCATTTTCACAGTGGTTACTAGGGGTTGTAGATCATCCGGTTTACGTTCTACTTTACTTTCCACTTTTGCGGGTAATGGCTCTGTTTTAATGGTTTCTAAATAACAAATAACAACGAAACACAAGCATTATGCCTACTCTCGACAAGGGGCTTCTTTTCGGCTTCCTCATGACTGCTGTGTTTGGCATTGCTTGGTGTCGATGCAGGAGCCGCTTTCTTTCTTGGCGGAGATTGTGAGTCGGAGCCCTCGTCATCATCACTAATGATCTAAGAACAGCAGGTTTGTAGGACTTGAAGAAATACGTACATATTTTTTCTTAACTTTAGAAAACTCGATCAATCAAATACAAGGAGCGTCAAACGCTGACAATGGCCAGCACTTTATGATTATTAGAATTAGAAAAATAAACCTGGTCTAGCAGATCTATCATGGTACAACATATTTAAAGAAATGTCGTTCATTTTTTTCAGTAAAATGACGGAATTTCTTAATCTCTTAGTTAACCTTGATGTAAAAATGAACAAATTTTCTTAGCGGCGTCAAAAAGACTAAGCGAGATGTTCGTTTTCAAAATATAAAAAAGCATTTTGCCGCTCGTTGTGCAGAATAGATGGACAAAATTATGCACAAACTGCATATATACATAGTTCCGCTTATGTTACAAACACTGAAACCTTAAAGTTGTTAGCTTCGCGTCGTTTCCTCACCTTTCTCTTCTTTAGAGGCAGTTTAGTGACTGTCGTCGGTGCTGGTACGACTTCCTCCTCTTCATCTTCGTCATCTTGTTCCTCTACCTCTTCCTCGGAGGGCGGCTTAAATTCATCCTCAGAGTCATCAGAAGAGGAACCGCTAAAACAATTGCATTAACATCTTCATCTTAGTAGCGAAAGGAATTTATTAACTTTACTTATTTGACAAATATTCTGGTGAAAATGCAGAATAGGAGATTGACGACACAAAACAAATTTTCCAGAGAGAACGTCAGCACAAATTAACACCACACCAAATGTAGTAAATTCAGACTTACCTAATTCTCTTTCTTGGTCTATCCAAAGCTCCGACGGGTCGTTTTTCTTTTTTGGATGTCTTTGCATCATCTTCCTTTTCTTCCTCATCCTCATCATCCAGATCATCTTCTTCACTTTGCTTGCTTTTTTTCTGAACAACTGCTCTACGTAGAGGCCTAAATAAAAGCAATGTAGTACACTCACTAGATAAAACAATGACTGAAGGAATATCAATAAATAACCAGCTAGTAGTTTTTGGAAGAATTAAAATTGTTATAAAGGATTCAATCGAATTCAACATACCGCCCAGTGTTGGTCCGTGGTACATCCTCGTCCTCCTCTTGAGGCTCAACTTCCTCATATTCTTCTTCTTCTTCAACATCGGTGTCGGCTTTAGCAGTCCACCTGCCCTTCTTTTTAGACTGGAATGAGAAGTTATAATGATAATAATATATTTGGTTACTCAGATATTCTAGGCCAAATGAACACCTTGAAAATGCAAAACTTTAGAGAGAGGTGAAACAAAAACACTAAACTTACATTTCTTTTCTTCTTGCGCCTATCACTGCTTGAATCAGATCCTGCGGAATACGCGTCGCTCTCTTCTTCGGTTTCACTCTCAGAGGGATCCCAGCGACCTCGCTTCTTCTTGCTCTTCTTTTTAATTTCGATCTTCCGCTTCTTGCGACCACGATAACCGAAGTCACTTTCCTCTGATCCTGACACTACGAATTCTTCGTCACTTAAAGTTGGACCCAGAAGACCACGTGCACCAGTTCTTCCACTCCTATAAAAATTAAACTCAGGTTATTTTGGGCGACAAATACTACCTCCTAACACGCCTTTCTTCTTCACTTGGAACGTAGTCCGAACCAGACAATGCCTCCTCTTCAGCTGCCGCCTCAACTTCATCGCTACTAAAAAAACATCGGTAACAAAAATAAATTTTAGCAGCTGGCTAGAATTCGTGTACTAACACAATAGTACACGAATTCATCAAAATAGAGACAAACCCGAAAATATTGTTCTACTTACTCGGCTTCGTATTCTTCGGAATCGCTTTCTTCCATATTATCCACGTCCAGATCGTTAAGACGTTTTTTGGGTTTGCTACTTCCCTTGGCAGGGCGACCGACATTTCGTTCCGGAGGAGCGGACCCCCCTTCGTCATCGACACTTCCGCGACGCTGCTCCTCAGCTTCTATAATGTTAGCCATGTCTTTACCACGACCAGCACCACCAGTAGGTCGAACCACTTCTAAAATTAAGTTCTAACATCATAAAAAGGAGCTATATTATCCTACCTCCATCTCTACTTGCAGGGCGCCCGTTGTCGCCTAGCTCAACACATGCATCGTGTATCGCGCTGTCGAACTCCGAGAAGTTGTAGTCAACCTAGAAAAAAATATATTGTAGATAGATGTTCATAAAATTGAAACTGCTTCTTTCGAATTACTGCTTTAGCAAATGAAGAATATCCCTCGGTACAAATTATTGCGAAACGCAAATTATAAATTCTCCAATGAAACGAACCCTTGTTGTTCTTCGCCTTGATCTACCTTCGGCTATTGTTTTGATCACTTCCATCTGGAAGCGAGATTTGGGAGCTATTTTCCTAAAAGTAAAGTTATAGTATGACAAATGGTGCATATATCCTACTTGAAGGCTTTTCTTTTGCATCTGCGTTGACCATCATCTTCTTCCGAGGAACTTGAAGATGGAATGGCAGACTCTTTGAGAGCCATCTATTAAAACAATTATTTTGAAAAATAATCCTTGTGCAGGGCTCTTTAGCCATTTGCGCAATCTGAGCAGTGTACCCATGAAGGTTGAAACTTACATTGGAAGGAATAATATTGTTCAAAGAGACGCCGATGTACTCCATTTCTCGCTTCAGACGCTCAGCCGCTGCCATTTTTCTATAAACATAAAAGTAGTAGAGTATATACGGTTTTCCATCTATTGAAATTCATGGTTTAACATAAACTTCTGCTCAGGAGTTGGTAAGTCGCTATCTTTGTGGATAGCATTTGGAATATCCATTCTAGGTAATGAGTTCCTTAAGGAAATATATAACATAGGAAGGATGCCAAGAACTTCGAATTACAGACATTGTAGCTGATATCAGTGACGAGTCTCGTGCGCGCGAAACGTAGCGAAATACTATTTTAAGTCAAGAGAGCATAGAGCAATAAATGACAAACACCGCGGGAGAGAGATATTTCAAAACAACTCCGAAGTGTGAGAAACTAAGTGATAGTCGTTGCCGAAGTGAGTCACCCAATATCTCCAGCATGAAGAAAAAGGCAATAGAGACCGCTAGCATTTTTACTCCATCTCATACATGTGTTTATTTCCGTGCTGATTAAAACAAAAGTGAATCAACAGAGGGCGTTATCCATTCTAGCAAAAAAAAAGCAAATTCAGACCTCTTGTCCTCAATCGACTTTTTCTTCAAATGTTCGATTAAACCTGTTGCCACCTCTTCCAGCTTTTCAATCAGCATCCCATGGACGCATTTTGGACAAAACCAATCACCATCGGGAACAAACCTATATAAATCAGGTAAATCTTGTATGGTCAAGTCAACTTGTATCATACCATAGCATTGGTTTGAGACAATACGTGTGCCAAGCATCATCACATGAGTCACAAAGAAGAAGAACCTGCCAATCGGTACTCTTTTTGCACAGACCACAGGCTGAATCCCCTGTTGCTTGCTTACGCTCCTTGGGCACCTAAAATGAAGTTAAGAATGTTTAGTAAAGTCAAATTACTGCTTCCTCATCTTCGGAGTCATCGTCATCTTCTTCATCTTCTAATGGCTTCCTTTTCTTTACACGCCTTTTCTTCCTGAAATAGAACATGTTTATATATTACACTAACATGATCGCCTTCATGAAATTGCTAACAAAATATATACACCAGAACAAAACTTAATTTGGCATTTTCATCCAAAAATTCCATACCGTCAATGCGGCATTAATATTTAAAAATACCATACCGTCAATGCGGCATTAATATTTAAAAATACCATATTAGTTTGCTATCAATTTCTCTGCTCTTTAACAATCCAAGTTTTGTATAGTTTTCGTGTCTCTCACCCTTTTCGTTTGTTCGCTGTCTTTGGCTTGAATTCGTCGTCATCATCCTCCTCACTTTCTTCTCCGCTCTCAGCTTCATCCTCATTATCCTCTGATTCTCCAGATGAACCTTCTTCAAAGCCACCCTTGTCCACCCCTTCTACTTCAGACTCACTTTCATCTTTTGTTTCGGCTTTAGGCTTTCTCGGAGCTAAAATTTTCAACAATAATACAACAGACATATGAAGAAGAAAACTTACATCTTTTGTTTGGTGTCACGAACTTCTTGATATTGGAAACAGCTTTGCTAGCAGCACTTCTACGTGGCATTAAACGGCGGTCGAGCTAGATTAAGAAAATGACTGTTTAACACCTCAAAATTAGTCAAAATTTCTTTAATATTATAAGGTAATAATACTCTACTTTACTAATCATAATTACCTCAATCTCTTCCGGCACGGGATCTTCCTCGTCATCATGTTCAGAATCTTCCTTTGCTTTTTGTTCCTTTTTGGTATTTTTCTCATTTTTCTTTTTTAATAATTCTTCTTTCATTTTCTAAAAAAACTATTTTAAGCACAATTTTATTAAAACGGCACCTTGATCATTGCTTCATCATAGCAAATGTCAATGAACGTGGCCTTCTTGTTGCTGATCACCATCATTCCGTCGACTGGCGGGGGTATCGGCTTGCCTTTCGTGTCTGTCTCCTTCTTCACGTAGCCCAAATCTTCGGATTTCAGACGGGCTATCAGAGAATCTAGCTCCTCTGGTGTCCTATAATGGAACATAATCTGTAATATATAAAAACTTGCAGCTGAACATATAATAGTGAACTATAAATGTATTACACGTAAGAATAGAAAGGAATGGACGTGGGCTGAAGTTTACAAAATTCAACAATTGAATCACGTAAAAAGTAATAATATCTAAATTTTAAATATCAGCTTACTTCACAATCAAACTCCAGGAAGCGCCGCTCAAATCATCTGGTTCTTCTGTGTAAATTCGAACGTTATATTCGGAATCCTTGAAAAAGACTAATAATTCGAATAACTTAGTTGGACCATACCTGTTGAAACCAATAAGCCAGGCCATTTTTATCCATTCCTACGGGTATTAGCCGAATATCATTCGGCTTACATGAAGCCAAAATCTGAAAGATATATGGCAATAGATATGAAAATATGCGGTTGTATACCGATTCGCGAAGCTTGGGGTTGCTATCAAACTGAGCTTCACACAATGCCTTCAAAATGCGAATTTTGCTTGCGACAGGTAAATGAACATAACCATATCTAAAGATCATCACGAAATTATTTCCTTGATAACTACAACTACAAACCTTTCCAACTGTAACAGCTCGTTGTCCATGGAGCTGAATGGCTCCAAAAATCTTCGCAAGTAGTTTTCCCACGTTTCTGCCCGAACTGAACTAATTCGGAGTCTTCTCATTAGTGTAAGATGAAGATCGAGGAGTTCTTTATTAACTAAAATTATAATCTAAAGATCAGCTGACTTCCGAAAAGACTAAACCTCTCCCCTGTTCGTCGAAGGTCGTAAGAATTGATTCCAACTTTGTAAAAGGCATTGGTTTCAAACCTAAATTAAACAATGAATTCGATAGTTTAATGAAATAACATGATTATCAAATATGTAAAAAATGTAAACCCTTACCTATCTGGAAACCAAATTTGTTGAAGAAGCTACAGACTGCGGCAAAATCCGGTTCACTGTTGACTTGTTTTACATCAATCTATAATACGAGCGTTTTAAATCAGGTTAAGTTCACGAATACATTCAAAGAATACATAAGGAACACTTGAGTAAAACACTTCTAAGTGTTGTATTATCACCATGCGCCTAAGTATTGCTCCAGTCGCAAGGATAGGCGACAACTATCAATGACAATAACTAGAATTAACTGTAGATGTTGATTACCTGGGGCGCATGTGACTCTCTTTTACTGCATATAGTTGCTGGAGCCAGAACATCTTCCTCTTCGTCGGAAATATGCTCATCCTTAGATGATATGACTTCTGGCTTTGTCTCTACATCAGCGGAACCATTTTGACTAGTCTCTTCCTAAATGTTAAGTTAAACTACAAATATAAAATGACAAACCTTAGTTAAAACTTGTGGTTTAGTTTCCACTGTAATGTCCATTATGCGGACAAGTGTCAAACAGAATATTTGTCCAGTATATTGTCCTAAGGTAATTTATATAAGTAGATCTACTTACAAAGGAAATGTAACTATTAACCGGAGAAAGAATAAATAAAAAATTTCAAAATAATGCTATTGAAAGTGTTGCAGTAAGCAACCGCTGGCCTTGTAAACACAGGGCGCTCATTCAAGGGTAACGCCTGGTGTTTTCACCATGGTGATACCAGTTTGGTAATATATGACAATTAAACATTTTCAGCTTTTCCATATTCGAAATAGTTTAGACTAAACTATATGTTACTCATGTTTTGACTAAAAACAGAGTATACAAGAAAAGACGGCGCCTAGGCAAGTTTATCAAGTACTGATTTAGAAAGATCAAATATTCTAGACAATATTTCTACCAGTATCACGTATTGTAGTTGTTGTTGTGGTTTAGTTGAAAATGAGATAACTAGGGAAGTGCGGCTTGACTTGTTCGCGAACAAGCCGGAACCGGTGCCGAGTCGATCTTTGGCTCGAACGGTGCGCACCGGTACCGTGTTTTGTTCAACCGTGCGCGTTACCGTTTGAGCCAGCCAAGCTGCCCATTTCTGGTACAGTCATAGATCCGGATCTGTAATCTTTATTCTCATCGTATCCACATCTAGATCTGCTTAGTTCGAGCCCTTAGGCGGCCAAATGCGGGGGAAATACCAACCGGAGAAAATACCAATTGGAGGAAATTGGAAGCGTCAACAACTGTGAACTAAATATTACTGAAAAAGATGTGAATTACAAGAAAAAACTTAATTTATTGACTTAATTAGTATTAATCGAATTTTATCATCGAATCGAAGATACACAGATATTCACTTATATTCAAATAAATGTTTATCTTAGAAAGTAGGTTAAGGCCTCATAAAAGAAAATATGTTAGAATTAACAAACAATTTGAGTTTGAGCTTAGGTAACCCTATATTCGGTTTCTACATAAGCTTTTATACCTAACCATGTAAGCCATTTTGGAAAACGTTTACATCGAATCACTATTCTTCATATGTAATAAAATACATCTATCCTTTCATTAATATATTAACTTTAAATTGTTTGATTGAGAATCTTATATCTACTAATGGTTTGTATTGCCTAATATGAAGATCGTATCGAAACCGAATAACTAACTAAAATTTGATAGAACTGAACCAATAAAGAGACTTCACCGTGACTCACAGCAACAAATAAAAATATGAAGAAAAGTTACTTCTAAAACAGAAAACTGGGAGCTGTAAAAACATTAGTTTATATAGTATTGGAAAATCGAGTGGTAAAATTGTATGAGCCAAAACGTACATAGAGTGGAATCTTAAGAGTCCTAAAATATGTTAGCATTGAATCAGTGAGATGCCCAGATCTATCAAACAAAAAAAGTTTTCATAACTTATCGGTCAAGACCATTTTAGAAATGGAAAATAGTATATTGAATAAACTTTTCTATAAGGAGTAATTGTGATTAATGGTGGAAAAAATGGCTTAGGGAGAGAATTTTGCTCATCACTGTCTACCATCAACTGCATCTGTATATCTGAAGTGTAAAGTATTGCATAAATATTCTCCAATTTAAAGGCACGGTCTACTCAAAATTTTGTTGTTAATATTTTTGTTTTATATTATTCAGAATGAAAAGTTATGAAAAACTATATAAATATCAAAAAAAAAAAATTTTTTACAGCTTCGCTATCTCGGATTACTGCATTTCAGATATTCCAAAAGTTGCTGAAAACCATACTTACGTTATGAATTCTACTTCTATTTCGCGAATACTGTTGTTTTCTGTCACTAAAAATGTAGAAATGTTTTTAGGTTTCTGAATTTCCTTCTGGTTCTCGAGTTATAAGGAAAGCCCGCCCTTTATGCAATGGGTGCTTGATGCCCGGACTCCGCCTCTGCGCTGACCTAAGCGCAGGGTGGCAGGATTTTCAAACGTCCATAACTCTGCTAAAATTATCGTTAAAAAATCGGTCGTCATATTTCAATTCAGTATTGATAGTTCTATCGATTTAAAAATTAAAATAGAGAAACGATTTTTGAGTAGACCGTTTTGAGTAGAATGGAGAAACAACTACTGAAACTTTCTCAGAAAACTTTTGCTTGTGAACTGCATTTACTGAAAGCGATGCATCTTCGAGGTTCAGGGAAGATATGGTTGAATTCTGGTTCTTCAAAGGCTTCAAATGAACCGTGCCGGAACCTATTTTCACCGTATCACTGTACAACTTCAAGAAGACTTACAAAATCAAGAAAAATCCTAAGACTCGAAGATTTCCCAATAATTTACGTCATTCTGCTTATATTCTTCATTGTT
This sequence comes from Phasmarhabditis papillosa, assembly GCA_034691345.1. Lineage (NCBI taxonomy): Eukaryota > Metazoa > Nematoda > Chromadorea > Rhabditida > Rhabditidae > Pellioditis > Pellioditis papillosa. The sequence continues at coordinate 47,920 of JAQGAV010000050.1, read as the reverse complement.
TTAAACTTTTATTTATTCCGCCAATAATCTGCTTATTTTTTCTAAAAGTATCTTATTTCGGAGGCTTTCCTCTATGGGAGCACCGCAACACTTTATCCATCAGTCCTTTTTAAAACCTTATATATTTCAATATTTTCTACATTTTCTACGATACATTCATTACCTTATTTGTATAAGCTTGAACCTGCTTAGATGAATGCATCTACGTCATTATAACTTTGTGAACAACGTCTACGTAACCGCAGACTTTTAGATAAATCTCGAAAATATCAGAATACAAAAGTTTGTATTTATAACTACTTTTTATGTTACTAAATTTTTTAGATGTTTTATTGCGAGTTCTCTAACCGTTTGTTACCGACAAAGTTAAACTATTTTCACTCTATTAATGTTGCCATGCTTTTCTAAATAACTAGGCCACTACACTTTGTCAGTTTAACAAAGCAACTTTTTATAACTCAACTTTTTAACAATAAGTGTTGGTTATTGAAGCGATTCGACACAAACAGATAGAACTAAAATTAGAATTGGCCTTATTGTTTTGGGCCCGTACTCACTTGAAATTGCCTTGGGCCAACGGCTTCCATGCATATATTTTAAGCTTTTGGGATCCCGGTACGGTGCTGTCAAATGGAGTGATCAGTGATTGGTTTAGTGACAATAGTGTCTTGCGGATGTTGTAATCGGTTGTCATGACATGTGTTATACATGATATTTAGACTGACAACTGACGACTACAGGTAATACGATATCATTTCATTATTACATAACATATTCAATCACTTATTACATTCTACGCATATTGTTCCTTATCTTTTGTTTAGTCCGTTCGTTATAAGATCTAGCTTTACATAGCATCATCTTGTAAGACTGCTGTATTTCACAAACATGAACTTACTTGTGAGGAAAAAACAGGTTTATCCTTATGATAGAGGAAACGTAGTTTTTGCATCAGACTATACATATTTTAGTTTGTACACCTACAGTACCTAATAATGGTTCACAAATTTAGATTGTTATAATAAAACTAGACATGCTCATGTCTAACTATAAATCCACACTCTAATATACTTTATGACGTCTTAATATATCTAAGGAACCGTAACTCAGTTAACCGGCTTTTTCTTATACTTTAGGATTTATTAAATAGCAACGTCAGGAATAGCAAAATTCGTTAAACAGGGATACTTTAGATACAGCTTTTGTACTGCAGAAACATTTTCAGGAAGGAAGTTTTGTTTTCTAAAAATATGAGTAGAATGTGCTTTTTCCGTACTTTCCTATAAGAAGCTTGCGTCTTTTACAAAAGAAGAAGACTGAAATATGAAAACTATTTAAAGTTTTTAGTTCAAGTTCGATTATATTAGTCCACATTTATTGTTATAAGCTGATATCTCTTAATCTGGTTCCAGCAAAATATATGTATCTTCTTCCTAGTTTGTGAATCTGGGAACCAGGCTAGATCGAACTTCCGGTTTTCGGTTATTGTAGCTCGAAACTATATTTTATATTACACGGAAATCTCAGTTACGGAATGGTTCCATTCTTCAATCAACACTTCCTCATTCAAAATAGGGAATTGTTAGATAAAACGATTATTAAAAACATTCTTACTTAGGAACTAAAGAGTTCCAATGTTTTTAAGTATAGTATGTTATAATTGGAGTATTCGACAACTTTGTTTCTCAGTTAAAGAAAGTTCTGAAGGGTTCTGATGTGGCGCTCCTTTGCTAAACCTATAACAAGCTGCAGTTTATCCTATTTTGCTTATTTATGATGTATTTGCAAGAGAAAGACACTGGCTTATGACTCGCAGATTACGGCATTATTGCGACACAATCTCCAAAAGAAGATTTAACTATAAATAGACAAAAAGCAACTAAAATTAGCAACCTCATGGTAAATTGAACTGCGTAATAAGTAAGTAAGTCTTAGGTAAGCAGGATACTTAAGCTAGTTCTCGAATAATTGACCCCTAAGTCGGGAATCTTCCAATCCTATAGCTTTGCATGTCGCTTATTAGGTAACATAAACTCCAAAAGAAAACCTTATTACGACTGCTAGTAAGTGTATAACTACCCTAAGCAACTGGTAGAGCTCATATTTAAATTCTAGTTCTCAAAACCAAACTCTATAATCTGATTTAACTTGAAAAACTTTAAAGTGTGAATGTGAATTCTAATCTTTTTTGTACTTACTTTTAGGCATACAATGGTCGAAAATGAATGTCTCCATATATTTCTTTTTCTCTATAAATCTATGTTATTTATGTTACATTCGAATATCGTTTTCCCACGTTCACCCATAAAGTTGTATTGTAAATAAGCGTTAAGGCAATATTCTACCAATTCCATCGGATTTATATTCCTTAATATGATTTTTATGCTAATAAACTTGTCTTGGCTATGAAAAGTTTATTGTTACAGAAATTGATAAAAAAGTTGTTTGCAGGAGCCATATTTCGTATGTATATAACAACTTTTTCTTCTAAAGAAAACAAATCTCTTAAATTCATGTTAAAACTAAGATAAATGACTGTTTAACTATAAATATATACAGAACGCACAAAGTTTTATAATTACTATTTCAGTTGACCTTCCGTCATTACCAATGTATTCGATAAGTGTCTTCTTCTTCTACCTCAGTTCCAATTTCTTCTCCTTTTAGGATAAAAGCTTCTTTTGCGCTTCAGTTAAACACTGTTCACGGCGGCTTTCTGTATTGTTTGCTCCTCCATTTCAGAGTGCTTGCAATAGAATGTCTATATATTTGTAGAACTAGTTGATTATCTATCAAGCTTTAAACTCTTTTCTTACTGCTGTATTTCAATTTCTGAGATACAGTATGCCAAGCGAGAACTTGTGCTTAACGTCATTGGAATACACTGTTCAAAGTATTTGAATTGTATTTCCTAATCGCTACTGGCAAAACATAATTTAGCAAAGTTCTTAATTTGCTAATTTCACTAATTTTATATAGAATTGCTTCCATCCTTCGTGAAACATCTTGAAATAATATGTCAGTTTTGGCAATAAACTGTTCCGCGATCATAGTTTATTGTGTGAAAAACGTTTTATATTCTTCTATATAACATCTTTATTTTATAACTGATCACACGTGTTTTATCCTTTTTATATATGTTCCGTCAGTCTTTACTGATATTTCCCTAGACAAGATTGTCTTTTTAGTCGAAAGAGTTAATTCTATCGCCTAGATCAAGGTACTCCCTAAAACTGTTATCTATAAATTGTTGTTCATAATATTTCTAGTTTTGAACCTAGTTACAGGCTATATTCTACATAACAGAAGAGACTTGTAAGCTGGTTTTGTTGCAGAACAATTGAAATATATAGCTGTAGTTGCCAAAATGAGCTATTTTAACCTCGTCCTGATAAGGGAGCACTTCGGAGTACTTGCACCGAATCCTTGCACACGCGCATTCTCTGACGTGTTGTATAATGGTAAAAATAGGCGGTCTTAGTTTTTCGATCTTTTCTGAGTAGTCTTAGCAACTAGTCTGTTCTATTTTGGTATATAGTTCATTACAGAATATAGAAGAAAGGTACTTTTACTATTGAACATAACCACAAACTTGATCCATTTATGATACAGTTTGGTCACATTGGAAATTTAGACTGAAAATATAAAGAACACAACATTTCCGTCTCATTTTCTGCTCCTTTCGAAACTATTTAGTTTTATTTCTAATTTAACATCATTTGTGTTGTCATCTATTTGCTTTTTATATTTTTATTAGTATTTTTGTAATATCAATGGGACACATTATCTCACGCTCTCTTTATGACTAAAACCACCACTTTCTATAATATTTCATCTATTTAACTGTTACATTAGATCTTTTTTTCTTTTTAATACATTTTAGTAGATTTTGCAAGAAAAATAGTTATAGTCCTTAGATATTGGGCGGTCTAAACTCCACACAATAGTGGACCCGACAAAATATCGAGATTTATTAAGACCTAAATTAATCATTCGTGTCCAGAAAAAACATCAATGTGGTGTTAAATGATTTTTGAACCACTGGAGTAGCCAATACGTACAAAATAGATGTAAGTTACCGGAACCTAAACTAAGATGCTTACGGTTGTAGTATCTAGTCTGTATTAGGCTCACAGTAGAAACAACGACAGTTCATTACGTCCTGCCCCTACACTACATTATTAATATTCTGGACCACCTTTTCACTTTATTATTACATTTAGCATGTTTGGCATATACGCGTGTTAAACGCAGTACACCACCAGTATGACTAACTGATTTGCGCAGACAAAATATAACTATTTTTAATGAAAATATTCATAATTTATCTAATATAGACGACGGTTGTTGACCAATTTTTGCATTTTGTAGAAGATTGGGAGTTTTTAAGGCACAGCTGGGCAGAGCAAACACAGCGATAGACGGCTATGTAGATAACTAATTCAGCTAAAACAGTTTTTGTTAACTTAAAATAGTTTCAGATATCAAAGTTGCTTTCTAAAGTCCCTTTATTAACTAACTAAATATTTGTAATAGCTTACACGGGGCATTCCACTCGGGATGTTACCAAAACTTTAAATGGAAAACGTCGAAACAAGAATTTGCTTCATCAGACACAATTATGGGCGAAACCTTTTATCTTTAAAAATATTAGAATTGTTTTGTTGATTTGTACTATTAACATTGGGAATTCTTTATTTATATCTATCTGCAAATAGAAATTTTGTTTATTCATATTTTTTAGGAAAAGAAATAGCCGAATTAATGTACATCCTAGTGGGGCTATATTTAATAATATATGGTACATATTGTAACTCTTATTGTTCAGATTGTAATTCAAAGCCTACTTAACCTCTAAAGAATCTAAGTTGCTCCATTTGAGTAATGTCTTTTAATTCCGACCCCTTACATACATTCCTAGCTAGTTATTTATTTTCTAACCTTTCATACTTACTAATCACTTAAATTATTGCTATTCCGGTTCTACCGTAACCTAAAGTTTTTCTGTACTTTTTACTTCGCTTTATGTTTGTTTATATTTTAGTTTGACTGTAAATCATATTATTTATAGAGTAAAACAGTCTAGGAACGTGCATTTCAAAAGATAGTAGTCAGCATTCTAACTATGAGACATTAGCCTGTAAACATCTTTACCGCATTTTAACTTATTTATTTATACAAATACCTAGCAAAACCTCGTGACTTCTCCCGGATTTGGCAATTATTTCATCACTTACAATACAATTCATCATGTTTTCAACTGAACTTTTAAACTTGATTTATTTATGTATAGTGTATAGATCTTTATATATATATATACTTATAAAGCACAAATTTTGTTTTACATGTTCCTAAATTACCAATTAGTAAACTCTCTAGTACCTAGTGGTTAATTATCGCAATTTCATGACTTTATTTTTAACAAATGATTTTGACCACAAAAAACAATAGGGTCCAACCCCGTAACTCTACAATCTTTCCTTTGCTCAATTCAGCAAAGCCTAATTAACATTTATCATTAAATATGCATTTATTTTACAGGCCCATTTTGACTCTCAGACGGTTAGTTGTACCCGTTTTCGGCCCAATGGAACCAGCAAAGACTCGGTCTGTTAAAAACAGGTTTCAGTTCTTGTAAAATTGTTTAAAAAGGTTTATAATGCAATATGTTGATCCAATCAGTAATGACATCACACTCTGCATTCTCTTTTTCTCTCATAACTATTTCTATCGGATCTGAATCATACCTGATTAATATCTTTTTAAATCTCATTTTTACATTTTTATTCCGCTACATCCGCAAAATCATTATAAACTGTTGCGGCCTGTTACAGATTTTTAAATATCAATCTAATCTCAATGTATTTTCATTGTCTTAATATAAAAGTTAATAATTGAAACTATTAGTACTACTTGGGCTTAAAAACCTTCTTATACCGTAATTCAGTCCTGCAAAGACTATATTAACAGTTAACCACTCTCCACCAAAAGATTAAAAACAAAATATAACGTTTAATATTCTTTATAAAAACCTATTAGTTCACAAAATTAGTCAAACCTTAATCGTATTTTTCCTGGGTACGGTGAGAAAGCGAACGTCCATACAAGGATGCCAGTTATTATAGATTTCAAAAACTTCTCTAAATAATGATATAGCGAACTATTTCATTTGAATCCCTATTTATTTTGTTAACCCTTAATATCCTTCCTATCCTTAATATAATCACATTACTACTATTTGACTTTTCTAAAAAGTAAGAATATTGATATCATGCTGTGTTACACATGTTTTATATTGTACTAAAGGGTCCTTTGTAACTATTAAAAACATTTGCCGCCCTGCTAAGTATGTATATCTAAGTAATATGAGACATTAACATATCAGGTCATTTTCACTAATCGGGTTACTGTAGATTAAAAGATATCAGTTACTATAGGTTTATAATGTAATCAACATTTTTACCGTAAACTAATTCATTTGCTATTTATATAGCTTAATTAAAATCTACACACTTACTTATTTGATAGACAAATAATATTGAGTTAGTATAATTCGATGTAAAAGCTATAAGTTTCACAAGTACAATTTTCTGCGATGCATTTTCTGTTAATAGGAATCAAATTAAAATGGTTTGTAAATTACTTTTGATTTATAGTTTACTACTGTTCCTTCTCGAAACCTGCACACGATGCATTGTCTAAAATACGGACCCGTTAAATTCTTGATATCACAACTTTTCCATCTTCAAATCTTCCGACTCCCGTTCAATGACCCCTACTTTAATAATATTTATTGTTAATCCTCTTATTTTGTAATTCCGGATGTCTGGGTTCTCTTCTATCTTCTCTATCTTCGCTCTCTTTTTAATAAAACCTTCAAATTGCGTGTTAATTGTCTAATCTTCAGTGCTAAGTGGGCAAGTAATTAAATTTGTGTATTTCTTCTTCTTTTTATTTTCGCCTAAGCTCAAAATTAAATACGAACATGACCGAAAAGCGGATACATTTAATGAAATTTCTCGGCCACGGAAAATCGGCAAAACTTTATTAGATATAGAGTTTAGGCGAATCTAAAAGAGTAACCGGTAGGATTGTATGACTATATCATAATATATTTAAAGGAAGAAGTAGTCTAGTTGATTTAAATATCATTTAAGAGTGACTAACCATTGCAATAATATCATATAGGAAAGCGATCTTTGTGATATATAGTTAAATAGTTATAGATAATACAAAAAAGAAACTCTTAACATTTGTACTGCAATTAAATGGTTAAAAAGAATGTACTCAGATAGTTTAATAATTTAAGACACCGATTTGCTTTATACTTGTAAACCTAATATAGTCGCTTATCTGATAAAAAGACACTCAGAAGTCATGTAGAAGCTAAAATAACTTTTCTTCAAAAATATAATTATTTATCTATATTCTCATACTTCCTGTATACATAATACTAATTACTATATTATGTTATTCATTATTCACCTCTAATAAGAACTATCTGACAACATTTGTTAATGAGACAAAACAATAGTTTTCAAATGTTTACACATTTACAAATTAGAAACCAAAAACCCGTAGAGTTGCTGACGATTCGAAGAAAATTACTAATTTATAACAAAAGAGAAACTAAATGAAGCGTATAGAACCAATTATATAAAAGACTTTATTAAGCCTTAAATTATTATTAATATTAAGTTTATTATAAGTTATTCAGTTAGCTGCATACAATACAAACATAGTTTTCTCTTCCAAATGCTCGTTTACTTGAAAAACACTTTTGAAATATTAATATTTTTCAAGAGAAAAGAACAAAAGTAAAACGTTGTTTATTAATATTGTTTTCTTTATTGGATTTACGATGTTAACGATTTTACTGAAGGGAGTACCATCTGTGTTCAATTTGGATCTTAAATTAATTAGATCGACTTTTTGGCATTCGAGAAATTCTTTCTATCATATTTTTTGCTGATCTTAACTAAGTTGTAAACTTTTAATATTTTGTAAGCTATGAATGATTCTCAAATATATTCTAACATATGCCTGCAAATCCTTTACCGAACATGTGAATCTATTTTTCCTGTGCCACGAGGGCAGCGCAGTTCTTTATTGGCCAGTTTAGACTAGCCTAAATTACATGATACATTCGAATATATTACAAGCCATTCTGTGGCCTAAAAACGGCAATTTCACAGAGAATTGGATTACGGTAGTTGTCGTGTCGAGATCAGACAAAGAAGGGGCACTCATTGTGAGTAATTTCAAACATAATTCAGAAATATTATGCATCTAATGGGAAGTTGGATATAAACTGAGAGCATAGAGCTTCAATATATTCTGAGTTCTCATAACCTCGTTATGGGACGGGTATGATTTTGGTATTGATATTTTTTAGATTTTATACAATTTGGTTAGTGAATAAATCACATGAAAAATCACATTGTTATGTTATGAGTTACATCTTGACTGTGATGTTTGGCAGAAATATGTTAGATATGTTCGTTTAGGTCTTCCTAACAATTCCCTTTACCAGGGGTGCAAATTTCTCGCGCCTGTCCGTTTCCATCTTACTTAACAGTTAGTTGTCCTACTTTAAATTAACTTATTTGCTTAAAAAGCAACATTTGCAAATTTTCTCTGACTCCATAGAAGATAATCGTTCCAGAAATTCATAAACTTGGCTACGTCATCAAGTTCACAGCAATAATCTTAATTTTACGACTTTTAAACTAATTTTTATTGCTCAAACCTCCCTCTAAGCTTAAGTTTTCCTCTTGGGTGGGGGCTTATGGGTTAATTGCTCGCCAATTACTGCATTGTTCTATATTCGCTAATAACTTTCGCCCAACCAATTCATTTAGCACAGGAATTTCAGACCACACAGACAAATTATTAGCATTATTATTTGTTAGAATACGGTAGCCAACTTCCGTTTTAGTACCCAAAGGATCCAATTTCCTGCGAAATGAAATTTGTTTCCTTCGGATAATTTTGGCATAAAAAGGTAACAAGTTGACGAAGCAAGACAAAATCCCTGAATCCCAAAATGAATATCATCCTGCATTCTAAAAGAGAAATAAGAATATTATGGGTTCCGACAACGGACGAACACGTTTACACTTCCGCTTTCCAATTGGAAAGACTTTCTCTATAAAGTTAAGTTAATTCTTATATTTAATTGCAGCAGCGCCATCTATATATAAAATATAAGCGTTTGCTAATTTTATTTAACCAACTAACTTTATTTTTGATAAGAATGACTAACAATGTTTTATACGACGTCTTACAAACTTATATAAACTACGGAAGACAGTTTTGCTGTTTTGGTCTAAACTATTTAAACTTATTTAGAAATAATTAGTAAACAATCGAAACGCCCATTTTCCTAAGAAGTTTCTACAAGACCTTTGAATACCGTAATATGGCAGATCGTGGTGAGACTCTTACTCAATTATGTGATTATAAATGGTACAGAACGAGTTGAATTAGATTTCTTGTTTTTATTCAGCCCAACCATTTAAATAAGACATTAAATATAAATACAGTAAACGTCTAATTATTTGGAATAAGAAGTCTTTGTAGACTCAATTATAGACTTATTTGACTGTGTTTACGGCCACCCGCGAAGCTAACTAGTTTCAGACCTGAGAATCAGCAAAATTACCATGCATAGTAAATATAATTCTACTTTAACCAGAATAATTACCTAATTCATGATCATTTTGCTCAATATTAGTAATGAGGAATGTTCAGAATGCAACATTTTGGTCCTGCTTTTCTGACAACTTTTAATTTATAAGTATGCAACTGTATATCATTAGTAAAGTATTGAATCTGGATTTTTTACAATTAATAAAATTTCAAAATCAAATTTCTAAACTCCGAAGCTTGAGAAAACTTGCGTTCCCTAGTTATTGGAATCTATCTAACTGCAACAGAAAGCTACATACCTTATCGTCTTTAAAATAAGCCCTTCGAGTATTTCTTGAACAATATTCTTCTCCAATAGTTACTTCTATATTTTTATATTCTTATTACGTAGCCGCCACCTTTTATTATTACTAAAACATAAAATTTATGATGTTTTGATTTTTCTAAATTTTCCACGTTTATACATTGAGCATAGAGAAACAACAGTCACAGAATGCTGTACCGCCCAGCTAGATAACTTTTAGCCAGGAATACATAGCCTTGATATAATAATACCTAAAAGTACTAGAAAGAAAGATTTTGAAAATGGTTTTAGGCAGGAATAAGTATTGACCACCTAAGGATATCTAAAAGAATCTCTTGTGCATAGCGTAACCTTTGAGAAAGCTTTCTATAAGACTTTTATGTAGTACTGTGCATATTGTATCAAAACGAACACGTCGGTTTAAAAAACATAGATTAGTTCCTAAACATCTCCAGTCCAAAGTCAGATAACATATTCCAAGATGCAGTTTAAGTTCAAAGGCAAGACATTCGCCAATCTGGCCCGGCACGGCCTGTGCTCCCCAAATGCCACCCACTATTTTCGTTACTTAAAGGTCTAATCGCATATTTGTCGGCTGGTTGGGTCCTGAAGCGGCAATTTATGTTCGTTCATTTGTTCCATTATAATCCCGCACTGCTCACCTACAAATCGGCAATTTTTCAAGCGCCGGCCCGGCGAGGGTAGGCTAAATAGCCAGCTGACTGGAGAGATGCAGACCAGCTGTCTTAGGGAGCCGTTGGGCTTGATTCATTTCTACTCATTTTATATAATATTATTTATATATATAATATAATATCTACCTATTCAAATATATAATTTATACATTTATAACTGACAATATATGGAACGCATTACGGGTGAAAATATTATGATTTATTATAGGGTGTGCATAAATACATGCGAATAGATAGCTGCTAAGGGTTTCTGTCTTTGATGTGAGAAAGGTAGAAGAGGTATTGGTTATATTACAGAGTTGAACTTTTATGACGTATGATATTTGCTGACATCAAATATGGATACCTTTTGTACAAAGAAAAGTTTGTCAGTCAGGAGAAAAAAAACTTCCTTTGAACCTCACATTTCTTGTGAAGTTAATAGGAAATTCTTTAAAATATGGATTCCGAAAGACTCGCGGTGTTCGATTTAAGTTAAGCGGACCCCCTTCCGGATTTGTTGGGTGATGTTCCGAATCGTTTATAGTGAACATGTGAAATTGCAATGCCGATCCCCCATAACCCCGACAAATAGCTCATTTTACAAACCTAGTTCTGAAATGATTTTCTGTCACAATTGTGTTTAATTTTGTTTGACTAAATGGACCAATTAAGACTAGAATTGAAATGTTTTAATGTTTTATGTGAAATGTAGCAGACATATAGACGGATGGCGCCTTTGTGCCCATTAGGGGCGGTAATATGCTCGTATGGCAAAGACTGCGCGGACACTGTTAGCCTAGAAGTTTACGTTTGAAGAGTCGTGTTGAGGCAGAAACAATAATATAGGTTGCTAGACTCTTGGAGACCCAATACTTCAGTACTGGCTTCTTTATTATACATTCCAAATATAGTAACTTAACAGGTATTCTCCGCTAACAAGAATACAAATTATAAAGAATAGTATTAGTCTTTTAGACATAAAATTCTTTAAACATCGACGATATTGTTGTGGTACAGTTCCATCAAAAGGAATAGCCCAAAACCGAAAATACCATTCTGTCTGAATCCAGATGCTTACTAAATTTCCTTTTCTCACATCCTGGCAGCTCCTGAACGGAACTTAGTGATTACGGTAGTTGTGGAATAAAAACAAAGAATGTAAACGCAATTAAAAGTGGCTGAGAAGGGTGGTGATTGGTCGAATTCCAGACCCCCACAAGGCTCCGCCCACTAAATTCTCTAAACACAAAATGTTCATAAATAAGAATGGAAATGTATTAGTTCGTTTGAAAAGCGGCTAACCCGTCTGTCGTTTGGAAGTCCGACGGTAACTTCGGCCTAGTTTCCTTAGGGTGAGTTCTAGAATTCAGCGCCAATTTTGCGCCGCGGCACACAAAGTCTTAAAATGAAGAATGGCAATTACGTATTTAGATAATAATAATAAGTAGTAAGACAGCAAGTCTTTCGTAGCGAGTGCTGACCCGGCAAATCTACTGTTTTCGTTTTGTTTTAACACATAGAAGCTTTTCTCAGGTGTTCGATGTAGTAAACGATACTAAACTATAGAATTATATATTTGTATATTAAATTATTCTAAGAATTATACATAAACCATAAATATACTAGTTTTCGAATATTTATAGAGACTTTTGTTTCAATTGTCTTATCTAAATCCTATAGTCTTAATTATTAAATCCCTAAAATTAAATGTCACCCATCGGGCTAATTTGCGTTCAGTTGCGTTAGCATAATTCATTGTGCGAACCCATATTATGCAACTCTTATCTGGACCACACAGAAAGCTCTTAGAGTGTTTCATACCTTTAGAAAATAGTTTTTACATATTTCGAACGATACAGACCGAGAATTGTGCTCTCTCTCGGCTAGCGAGTTTAGTTTTCAGGTTAACCAGAATGTTACAGTTTTGATATTACAAGGCAACAGTGATAATTGAAAACAATCTTTTTAATATTACCATCTTTGTAATTACTTCTAATATAAAAATAAAGAAGCTCATATATTAGGCTTTGGACACTTCCAAATTTTCATTAAACGTCTTCTTGGATATTCACGATACTTAGCGCACTCAATTGAGCCAGTGCAATGAAAAATGAACTTAATTAAAATGGACCGGCCCAATAATTCAGATTATGCTAATGTGGAAATTCATTTTAGAAAAAAGCGCAAAGAGCTTCATTAAGGAGATATTTTCTTCCATAAATAAGCGAATGAAATGAGCCTTTTTCTCACAAGTACTGGTTGTTGTTTTAACTATTGCAGACAGTCAAGTTTCTTCAGCAAATAATTCTTTCATTTCGCAGTACATATTTTATATCCTCCAATCGAAAACAAACTTATCAGTACCATCAAATCGTTTGAAATTTCGCCAAACCCAAAGAATTGCCCTATTTTGTAAGTATTTAGAGTCATTAGAGTTGTTAAATGTAGTGTTTAACCTAGATTGTTTGCTAAATCCTTTTAAAATGGTGTTAATGATGTGTTCATTTTCTCACAGGTGTTCCTTTTTAAAGGAACATTAGACAGCCTCTTTAGGCCATTATAACACGCATCATTAAACTAACAATCCTAACAAGAAACTCAAAAAATTGACGAAAATATGTAGAAAGTGAGTCTTTTATTAGTTCATTTATATAAATTAGTTATATTTCGATAAACTGCTTCTTCAAAAAGCATAGTAGTGTTGAATAGTCTAATATATATAAATAAATATATATATATATATATATATATAAACTGATTTGTCATCTTTATCTTTGGAACACTGCAGTTAAGCAATTAACGCAGTCTTTATTCTTGCTTGCAGGTTTAGTGTGTTACTGTTATTAAATGTTTTACAGTAGTAGTTTAGCTGTCTCATTTGAATCGAATACCTTTCCTAAATTGGTTTGTCCGCAGGTTCAGTAAATGAGTTTTCCAGACTCTACAATAGCATTTCATATCTTTAGTAGTTTCATTTGAAAATGTCTAGAGTCTTCCATAATGCTTTCTTAGTACATTCTTCTTCTCTTCTATTCATTTTGTTAATATTCTTGCCTCTAAGGGTAGATATGAGCTGCTGATTCACTAAATAAGCTAACAACTCCAATATATATGACCATTTATTGACATTGAAGATAAACTCTATTTGAATTATCATTTCTTGCCATATTTGAATAGTTTTCTTTTCGCAAAATCATACAATTTTTGAAAGAAATATTCTTTTTTGGATGATTTGCAAATTTTTTTCTTAACCTTTTAAGCAATCGTTGAGCATTTTATTGGCCAAGGTTACCCAGAGAGATAGAGAGAGTTTGAGTTCCATATGTATCATTATAAAACCCTGTTCAAAGTAAGAGCAATACAGTAATCTCGAACCTGCTTATCTAATTCCTTACCTTCTTTGATGTCTGCCCCCTCTGACTTTACTATCCTTATTTGTTCTCTCGCCGTCTTTTGGCGCTCATTTGTCAGTTTGAATAGTTTCTCTCATAACTCCTTAAGACATTTCGGATTACAATAATTGAGCACCCAGTCCCGCTTAGATGCCCATTTCACACAAATTATACACATAAAACACTTGAGATTTGTAAATTAGGCTAGAAAAAGGAAATAGAAAAAGAGCTCTAATACCGTGTAAGTTGTACAAAGAGTATCCCCCCCCCCCCATTCCAGAATTGGCTTTCTAAGCTAAAGCTTTATTTTCTTATCGAGGCTATATCACAACAAAATATGATAACTTGTGAGATTGGTTTAACAATATTGTTTGTTATTCCATTTCCGAACCTCTATAACTATTTTTTCTTTAGTCTTACCAACATAACTCATTTAAAACATATTTATTCACTCGCTTACCTGCTATAATGGCTTCAAAATTTGCAATTCTTCATTTTTTGGTTTTTTCGGCCTGCCGTTACCTAGTAATTCATCTATTACCATATTGCATAATACATTATGCAACCAACCAACAATTTCAGGTTGCCAGGGTGTTTTTCACTTCAACATTCATATTGAAGACTAATTTCGGCTATAGGGGCTCGATTTGACAAAAAACTTGTATTATTGAAAGATAAATAACTTTCTTACAACACAGTTTCACTCTAGGAGGTCTTTCTAAAGGACTTACAGTATTATGCTTTGTAACTACCACCCTACATTTAATGTATCCCAGGGTTTTGATGCACAACTTCTAGCATATCCAGTTTCTAGAACATTTCTGCTGCAAAGACGCTCTAAAACGACTAATTGCTACAGTAATCTTTCGCGTCGGAGAGCGTATTTAGCAAAGTGTCGCATATTTGACAATAAATGAAGTAATTAAAAGGAATTAAGAAAACGACATATTTGAGCGGCTGAAATAATCCCCCACCATGGAATATTAAAAGATACAAATACAAATAGAGAGAGAGAGAGAGAGAGAGAGAGAAAAGAGTGCAGACAATGGGGGAACTGGGTTGATTAGAAGTCTGCAATAACCCGGGAGAAACCAGTCTATTTTAAGGTAAGTGTGATTTTGCCCGAAGAAACCGAAGAGGCATTGTTTGCTTTAACCATATCTGAACATTATGTTATGGTTCGTGTCTTCCCGATTAACATTATTTCCGTTCTGGGGTTTGGAATCAAGCGTATGTATTATGGAGAATGTTACGTTCTTGCTACCTAACAAATCAATGCAAGGGATTTCCTAGTTGTGAACATCGCCGGTTCAACTAATTCCTAGTCCTGGACCTGGATCAAAGCCAGGAACTTTCCCCACGGAAAATCCATTCAAGGTATCTGTGCTGCCGGTAGTTGGTGCATTACCTCCTCAATGGCGGCTAAATTAGTCTCATTGTTTGAGATTTATGCATATACATTGAATATAATAATAAGAATAATAGCCTAAATGTCTAATAACATGCTTTAAACTGAGGAAATGTGTAATTTACGGCCACAATTATCCCTTTAATATGCAATAATAGAGCTCTATTTGGGCCAGGTAGAGGGTGCCGACACCATATTCCACACTTTCTACAACAAACATAATAAAATTCACCAAATTGTTAAATCGTTGCAAAAATAGAGCTCCTTCTATAGTTAATACAATTGGGTTACCGGCCTAGATAAGTATTTCTGATATCGAACAATTTAAATTTAGAAAATAGTTTAGGTGATGTGAGATAGCTCTTGTTTTCCGTATTGTCTACTGTTGTCAAATTTGTGCAAATCTTATTGAAGAATAAGACTCTTTCAGAAATTATGTTAAAAGGCTTCTTAAAGGGTCTGTTTTACGGGTTTTACAAGTTTTTCTTAAATTACAGTTCATGAGACCGTGATTAATAAATAAATGATAAAAACTATTGAAAAAAGTAAGTTACAATAAATTATCAAAGCTGTGAAAAACCCCGTGAAACAGACCCTATACCATTATTAACTTAACATCTTGCGTCCAATCGTCTTTCACAAGCCTATTTTGAAAGTTTGGAAGTTATGAAAATATTTTGCTCCTAGTTATGTTGGGGAATTGACAATTTATAAATCTACGTTCCTTATTGTTAGATGAAACCCTATATGTTACTATGAAATTACTTAAGTGAATTACTAGTAACAATATTTTATATTTTTGAAACTATGAAATCATAGAAGCAAAAATGATGTTTGAAAAACTTAAACTTCCGGGAATAAAATAAATATTTGGCTTAATTCTTCCTTTTAATGATACAATCTACTGTTAATCTTTAAGTTCGGTCAGCGGATATATATATTTCTAAGAATAAAAGGTTTAAACCAATGGACGGACTTGTAGATTCAAATTAGTTGATATAATATCAAAATAATATAATAGTCTCAGAATTGTTATACATCTTTTTTGATATGTCTATAGAAAGTAGATGAATTCGAGCCTAACAGATTTGCCACTTGCAATACCCAGTTCAGTTTAAAGTTTTGCAAATCGAGATAAGCTAGTTTTTTGGTATGGTTTGGTAGGCTCTGTTTAACTAGACAAGAATCTTTGACCATTAGGAATCTTTGTTAATACTTTCTACCAAGAGTATCAATTTATTCCAGAAATCCAGAAATCAGCCTCAATTTCAAATTCTCTCCATACTAAAGTGATTATTACTTAAATGCGGAAACTTCCGTATTGAATTAGCAAAACCCGAGTTCTCGACTCTGAAAACCGGAAATTCGTCCAAATTTGCGGATTTTATGGAAAATAATAAAATTCTACATCGAATCAATTCTAACACAAGCTCTAATATATAAGGAAGTTCTTTTGATTTCATAACATAAGACTTAGATTATGAAAAATATTATTTTACATTAAAATAGTTGTCTTCAATTAAATATAGTTTTGAACTAAATTAGTGTGTATTTCGTAATAATATATATTTTGACGTAGAGTAATGCTTAATGCTCGGTTCCCTGATACGAATATTACCGTTGAAGATATAGTTGCTCTTAACATATTCATTCTTTACTTCCTCAAAATGCAGTCGTCCTCTTTTACAAAAGAAGTATAGCCCCCCTTTTCTGTCAGTGTACGGTATCTGCTAGGAATTTTATGTTTTTATCATATTTATAGATATGAATTACATTGCTTATCATATTGGCAACACTTTATTGTGTTAATCCCCTATAAGACTAATTTAGACACAATTTAAATAAAATGTTATTTATAAAAAGGAGGAAAAGCCGCCTAAGCTGAAATAGTTTATATATTGTTTGCTCAAATGGGAAACTAACTAAAACTAAGAAGATGTTACTGTTAACTTAATGTTTTAGATCAAAGGACTCGTATCTAGTAGTGTACAATGACAGATATATGTGTTTAAAATAACATACTTTTTAATTAACAGAGTTCAATTGACCAATTTAACATTCACTTTAAATTATGTTTAGTTTCTCTCTTTCGTTCTTCCCCTATAAAAACAATTAAAAAAGCTCGACTATCAACTCGATATTATTGTTATTTTTATACATTAATTGATTGAATTGGCCAGTGGTAATCCTAAGACGATTTACAACCCAAAATTGTTTTTAATTTGAAAAACAAACGTACAAATTCCAATTTTACTATATATTATTTGCAGTTGTGTTTAGGGAATTATGAAACCAGTCAGATTGTCAATGGGACAGAATTTGTCATTAGGGCACGGAGTTGCTAAATTTATCTAGATTTGGTATATGCCTTTCTTACAATCAATTCAAAAATAAATGATCCACTAGAATTTGTTGCATGCTTCTACGTGTAGATGGATGAATGCCGCGATTGCTACACCGCCCGTGTTGTTAACGATCATATATTTGCGAAATAGTTATCTCCTTTTTAAGATATCTACCTTATTTTGTTGAGAACTAGTATTTCCTCTATTACAATCTAAACTAAATCAATAAGCCTTTACCATTTGGGTGGTCCTGCCTGTAGAATGCTCTAATGATAAACGGTGCGTTCTATCTAACTACTCCTCCTTTTCCGGTTTGATACCATTATAATCTTATTATCACACAATATTCTAACATATTTTTTAATATACTACTTTATTTGCTTAAACTTTTTCAAATATTCTTCTCCATTTTTACTCTCATTTTAAGGCCTAGGCCTAGATTTGTTTTCTTACGGTTTCTCTTATTATTAATACAGTTTTCATGATCGTAAAATGATCGTTAAAACATTTGATCTACAGATTTCAGCTCTGCTTACTACTCTATTGATTTAAACATTAAAATTGAGGAGACATTTTTGAGTGAACCGTGATTTTTACTCTCATTTTAGGGCCTAGGCCTAGATTTGTTTTCTTACTGGTTCTCTTATTATTATTACAGTTTTCATTTGAAATTAGTTTCAGACTGGATTTTCTGGAATCCCTGCTGTCTAGCACAATTACATCAAACGACAACAACAGAGGTGGGTGGTTGAATTAAATTGGTCCCGCACAGAATGGGTTACGGTTGCTCGTAGCTCTAAATGTGCAAGATTGTCAAAAACAGTAGCTAATTCATTTTGTTAGAATCAACATTAGCTGATTTGCAATTATATAGAAACCGTTTTAGCAGTATACAAACAGTTATCAGCAAAACCAATAAAATAGGCGAAATATCTATTACTGTATCTGTAGTTCGGCAACACCAGGTTCAGAAAGAACGGTGGATAATTGAGCGGTAGGGGATTTGGCCACACTTGCAACAAATAAACTGCCCCGTATAAACGTTACAGCTCGTGGTCCAGCCCAGTAATAACCATAGAAATTCCCCTAGCTTTGGACTTGAAATGTTTATGGAATTTAGAGAATCGACGTTGCGACCCCTTTTAGTTATGTGCTCCTCCCTACAACACAATTTTGTCACTAACGTCTCGTCTTATCAGGCCTAAATGGTGTGGAATTATAATGAATAAAGCAATGATTATTAACAAAATAAGGCGATTATTTTTATATTTTTAAGGGGGGAAACGGCACTGACAAAACCCAACTAAAAGGTGGTATTTGTTGTGAAATACATTAACTGTGAATAAGAGATACGCATAACTAAGAAAATAATATTTAGTAAAGATCCAGAAATAAAGAGTTTTGAACCACTTCATACAATATATTTGGAACCGGATATCTAAATCTCGAGCGAGCCATCTCCTTGTAAACGAGTCGGGTGCTTTCTATGACTAGCATTTTTAAAATAAGCTTTTTGCGCGGTTTTATAGTAGCAATATATGTGAAGATGCTGGCTCATATAGACTAAATACTTATCATTATAATATTAAATAAAATATAATAAAGTCGAGTTTAGGCAATTTCCTTGTTCCACCTTCTTTCGTAGAAGTTTCTATTAAATTTAAGATGGGTTGATTCCTAATCGAGTTTAGGCAACAAATTGGTTTCGCAACGAAAATGATTTAGTCAATGTTTTTGGTAACTCTAAATAGCTTCTAATCCCGCAATTAATATAAAATATTATATTTAGTAAAACATAGAGAGTTCGTACAGTTTATCTATTTGTTAGTTATTTGTTATACATGGGTTACCCCCGAATAACTTGGTTTACTTCTTTGGAGGTCCTAAAAACTCCGGGTCCTGGCCGGATCTTTAATAATCAGGTCTCAGTAGTTATCAACCTAGGTTTTGCAATGGAGACACATCATTATTTTAGTTCACTCAAATGATTTATTAATACAATTTTCCAACAACAAAAAAAATAAGTAGAAAATGTTTCGTCATGTTATTTGTAGTTTTAATTATATTTGGCATCCTTCCAACATTTGTTTTTACGGGCTTACTCCCCCATCCTAGCCTGGCCGTTACGTCAGAACAAAAATCACTTAATAACCTAGTTTTGTTATGAACATAGTTTATTTATAGGTCTAAAAATAGTTAATGAATGGGGTTTTCGGATAGAAATCTTCCTGACAATTAAGTAATATAGGATATATAGGTCTAAGTTAGATTAGTTGCTTCTAATAAGCCTGACTACCCACACCTTTTTTGACTAGGAATAAGCTCTCTGTAGTACGGTAACTAATCCCTATAGGAACTTCCATTTATTTATTATTCTAGAAGATTCTAATAGATAATAAGCTACTGAAATACTGTTTTAGCTTTATGACTTATGCCTACTGTACGAGTTACCCTCGTAACTTCAGCATTCTAAATTTCATAAAACATAATATAAGTTTTTGTTTATGATAGATGAACGTATTCTACAAACTGTGTTACTTTGCCTTTTTATTAATCTATTTTAATTGTTTTGTATAGTATCTCGTTTATTCCATAGGATGAGCCGCTGATTCAGCTGGATAAACCCATTGCTTTGAACTGAAAAGTTTAGCGCTGTTGTATTTCGGTAATGTAGCATACAATTGAAATGTTGCTAAATTAGTTATCTTTCCTAGACTACAATTTAGGCTCATTACGCCAGTATTCACCCCACTTGCATCTTTTTGAAATATGGTAACCGTAAATTTATAGTAGCGATACGGTATAAAATATACAAAGTTCTTAGAATGGCAGTACTTCAAATCAAATTCTCTTTTTTAATGTCTTCTTCCTAGTCTTTGAATCCCTCGGATTTGCTCCATTTAGCACCTTTTACCTGCTAATTTGAGTGTTATTTAATACGGTAATTATTGTAAATTGTGGTGTTGTGTGTGGTCGCTGACGCTTTTTGAAGATTTACAAATTATAGGCTCAGAGGCCAGTCATAATTGTTACAGATTAGGACTATTGGTCTCAGTTTCAATTGAATATTCTATTCTATAAATGACCGGAATTAATATGACTTTAAACTATCGGCGAAGACAATTAATTGAAGGACTGCAAAGTTAATCTGGAATTATTTGGAAATTGATTCAAAGAAATACAGTAACCCATCAATTGCGTAGTTTAATATTAAGTAAATATCTTTGTCTTTAAACTAACAATATGTATGAGTATGCTGTTTCTGACTGTAACCCATTTTGGTACGCGGGATCCGAGAATACCAATAAAGTATTCAAACGCTCAACTATTGCTCACAGTTAAACAAAAGTTTATATTAAAATCACAATAATTCTCTTTTTAGCAGCTTTTTTCACAAAATATTTTCCCATTTTGTAAAGGCATATACCTAGAAAGATTAGCATTGTATAGTAACAACTATACAGCTATTTGTTATTTGTATAGCTTCTTATTTATCTGAGAAGCAGCAATTTTCTATCTAGATTATGGTAGTTTTGAGTTATAAATGCATATAATAGGATGTGTTTTATTGCCTTCCTAAATACTTTATTTCTTTATTTTCAAGGACTGCCCGGCCATCCGACAAAGTAGTCGCATTTATATTGCATTTACATGCAACCCTCAATCCTTCACTGGGCCTTATTTAGCAATTTATGAACTATTGCCTGCTAGGACCACCCAAGATGCGCTTTATCTCAACCAACCAGTCCTTTAAATATTCGCAACCAAATTAACGAGCTGTTGTAATTGTGCTTACAGAGAGAGTCCCTTTCGGAAATCAGCAGTTTTAGTATTGAAAGAAGCGTCTCAGAAAAGAGAATGAACTCTATCTAACAACTGTTAAGTTTTATTAAAGATCATTTTATTCTCGCAAAATGTAAAGAGTTTTGTTTTCTTAAATAAGTTATTATTTCCCAAACATTCATTAGTAGCTAGCTTTCGCAGAGTAACAGGCAACATTTCTACGATTTCACGCCCAATTAACTAATTAATTCTAGCAATCAATCAATTTCCGCTAATTAAGATGATCAAAAGTCTGATTAAAACTAATTGAATACACTTTACAAACTATTTATTTATATTACTTTATTAACAACTAAAATATTCATTCTTTCATCAGCTATCGTTTAAAATACGTTTTAATCATAATTATTTCCGGAAGACAAATTCTTATGTCATCAATTGTACGCTCGCTAATCGTTCCGGGACTTTGTAAGATTACTGTAGAACATGTTATTGTCAAGAAAGAAAACATTCTTTTAAGTTAACCTTAGGTTTGAAATTTATAAAGATGCACTAAACAAAAACAGAAAATACAAAGCCTTACAGTATAAAAATGTTACTAATTCAAGAATTTAGAAACAAAGTATTTCAAAATTACATTAATTAAAGTTCAATTCAATGTAAATTCAAAAATATATCCTTCTAAAAGGAACCAAAGTCTTTTATCCTAAACTATAATACGAACGCCCAGAATAAGAGAACCTTTCACTCTGAATTACACATATATAAATTAGCTGTTAATGTAAGATTACACGATCAACCATAGTTTTCTTCTTAAACAAATAGAACTGCCATTTCTGTTATAAATTGCTTATTAAGTGATAGAATAGTTGTAAAGTGCCCAATAGGAAGATTATATTAAGTGAGTTATTAGTACTTGTTAAACATGCGTAGGAAGTGAATCGGCTCTCTTTTAACTATACTTTATATTGCTTTTAGCACTGGCGGTATCTGACCATCTATTAATATAAATGAGTGTTAATTTACTTTATTGTGATTAAGATCGCTAACGGAAAGAAGTTACACTTGCGTACTGAGCTAATTTTATTAATAAATTAGATTACTATTAATTTGGCTAATAATTGGTTTGAAAAAGATTTTTAGAATCTTAAGGCATATATGAGGCTATAGCCTATAGTCTTAATATTTTATAAACTGTATGTATACCGACACTTTGTACAGCTGACATGTCCCCGTAATGCAAAATAATTTTAAGGGTTATTTGATTAGAATTGGATAAGGTACCTTCCTAAACATTACATATACTGTAGAATATATGTACAAACCATATAGAGAATATGTAAATTATTTGTCTTTTATCACAACTGACTGCTTCGAAAGCTGTTTTCATATTGTTATTTGGTTACAAAACATATTATTGACAATCTACCACTTAGGTATGTGGACAACTTAAAATTCAAATTTTCCCATCATTTGTTTTAATAAGTTTGATAAAATCTATTTGTTTTAATGATTATCGATTGATTGTCTCTTCTTGAACAGCAGATACAGTACTCCACCAATGGGCGGGGCTTCCACTCGAGACACCGTGCGAACCCCGGAGAGTCCTAAGATGACCAAACGACTTAAGCACGAACAACTATTATACTCATTAAGATATTAATTTTTCCTAATTCCTTTCGAAATCGCTAAATTACATTTTGTCATTGTATAGTCTCTGTTGCTAGCATTGGTATTGGAATCTCTGGATTTTGACGGTCAGTTATCGCTTTAGTTTAATAACTTTTGCAGTTAAAATTCTTTATATTTAAAGCTTAAACTGTTACATTCTGTCCTCTTAACCTTTTGCGTTTATCTAGAGTATATAATTTAACTATTTTATATAATTTTGTTATCTTTTTGTGCTATATTATGATTTAGAAGATGTAATTATTCTAAATTCTAAATCCCTTATCCACCCTCACCCCTTATATAATACGGATTACTGCCGGTTCTTAGGATTAGTCCATCAGCTAAAGATATGAGGATATTCAGCATTTTACCACTCCTACGTTTTATTTTAAATTAAATAAAATAACAAAATTATAAAGATAATTACAATCCATATGGCCTGGTCTATCATAATCATAAACGACTGTTTAGTATAAGTTGAGCTTTAATTAGAAACAATTTAAGATGACTAACTAACTACTAAAGCTTTTTTAGAGAATGGGAATATGAACTAACAGGAAAGACCAGATTATATCCAGCAAAAAGCGTTAACCCTTCAAAAACACCAAGAAAGTTTTTTCTAGTTTTAATGTAGGAAAGTGGTTGATTAGAGATTTCCGAGATAATGCGAGATTTGTGATACCAAAAGCATTTGGTTTGCTAAATTATTGGTAGAAATCTTCTGGAAGGAAGTTTGTCTAGTTGCGAATCACAGAATACAAAAGTATCTTTGCTAAATTTGGGCTGTTTTTGAGAATAAAACCTACTGTTACTCCTGTTTAACTGTAGTCAGGCTGAACACATTCATGCTAGATTTAAGCCACTTAACAAGCTAAATATTGATTATTAAAAACAATTTAATAGGTCAGGTTTAACCGTTTTCTGCTTTCCGACCTTTAGAAATAGGGATCTTTATGTCTAACAGTTCAACAACTATCTCTTTTAGATCCAGATTTCCTTCGGAACTAACCACCCGCAGTTGCGAGCTCAATGCTTAGTTAATCTGCTAAAATGTTAAGCCTTCTGTTGCACAGATAAACTTCTAAAAGATTAATGAAATAACTTAATTCGCAGCGAAAAAGACAGAAATAATCTCCCATTGAAGCTATTAGTAAATTAATATTAATGTTACAAAAGCTTTTACATGGATTATTAAATAGATTAAAGCCTTTTACATTTGATTTGCAGAGCAAACTTTCCTTTAGGAATGGATCGGTTCAATTAAGGAAAGGTTGTCTGCTCCGTTTAACATACATTATCCATAAATCACTTTAGATGTTAGTAAAGCTCCCAATACGGTATGTCCCAGACAAAAGTTTGAAGATGTTTTTGTAAACTAACTGATCTCCAAGTCAACTTTCTATGTATAGAGGCTTCATTGAGGATATTAAAGACGACTCTATAGAATAACAATGTTATTGTAGAACTACAAAACTAAAATTATAATATATTTACTTAAACAATATGTTATATCGTACCCGTTGATGGAATATCTTCTCTGTATTTGCTTGTTAACACAGCATCTTTTCCGTTTCCGACGCTACATCATAATTCTTCATTAACGCCAGCAACATCCATGTTTAATTAATATTTAAATATTATTTTCATTAGCTACATTACGTGATTTTGGCATTAATATTCAAAATAATCGCGTGTGGCCTACCACCCAACTAGGTAACGACTATATTACCAATATTTATATAATATAGTGTAGAATCTAGGTAATATGCTAATGCCGTACATTTATACGGCTGTTCTGCCCGTTGTTAGCACCCACACAGTCTTTTAATATTAAATGTGGACCTCCCAGCGACAAAAGGGATACGGTAGCCGGGCAGACGCCTTGCTGGCAGATGACTTCAAACATAGAATGCAAGACATAGGGTTACCTGAATTAGGCTTATACTTCATCCTATAGTTCAAATAGTATGCCTGTATGTCGGAGATCAAAATAATTCAGCTTTCTTCTGCTTGAGGATGCACAATTATACATTTACTATCCAAGAGCTAACTGTATATTTCATAAAGTGAGTGGATTGTGGGCGCCGTATTAATAATAACGCGTTAAGTTTAAATCCGTAGGTTTAGATTAAAACCTAACGAGTGGGGGTGTAATACCCCGGCTATTACGAAACTTTCAAAGAAACACAATGATTTGTGCTGTTTAATAGGATTAAATAAAAGTATTAAATATGTTTTTTTGTTTTTTTTATCTCTAAATTTCGACTAATTTTCGTTAATAGACTAATATAATGCCTAGACAACTAATCCGCAAAGTCTAAATTAACTTGTGAAGCATTTGAGCTACAAATTCGAAGTATAAACTGATAAAAGGAATAATATTTATGTTAGAAAGCTAATTTTCTAATCAAGTTATTACTTGTACTATTATTTATCTTTTACCGAAAAGCTATTCAAAGGAACTTGTACTTGAGCAAGCCATATTATCAGTTGAGAAACCCTAAAATAATGCGTGCTGGCAAAATTGCGACAAGTTTTGTTTATTTTGTCTCTTCTTTATTTAATAAATGCAATAATATTATTATTAGAGTCTTTATTAGTTTTATTTTAGTAGTTAGATATTATTGTTTTTCACATTCGCTATACTAACGATGAGCTTTTACGTTTACTGCAACTCGTTTAGACGAAGAAACTAGAAATTAATTTAGAAGATTTCGTAGTTTACACACAAAGCATAATTTAGTTAATATAAAGTATTTAAATATAAAAGGAAGCTTATAAAATTATATTATAATTTGAAACTAATCAGATTTAACTGTTAATTTCTGAAGGTATAATAGTCTTTCGCTCTAAAAACGCTAGGAATTGTTTAAGCTTATATTTTCAGCTCTAAAACTAACTAATTTGGCACTTCCAGTAGCTTAATTTAAAAATGTATATAATTTAGAAGTCGGTTGTACGTTGTAGTTTGCCATAGGGACTTAACGCTATGTTGTACATATACAGTACTAGTGTTAAGTATGTTTACTTAATTATAACATATCATTTAATGTCTAAGGGTTATATCAGATACCATTACATGAGCAATCACTTTATTATTATTGTGTTTATAGCAATATAGATATTTGTATTCCCCCTAGCCACCCTTGTTTTACAAGTTCATTGTTAGCCAAATCCTCTTAACATATTGTACTACTAATATGTATCTTGATATTGTATTTACCTGTTTGGGGTCCATTCTAGAATGTTCAACTTACTTAATTTCTTATCATTTTGTTTGTTGTTAGAAAAGATTTTAAGACCAACCTTTTAAGAACGTCAAAGAATCCAAATAACTAATTTACTGTCTCGGTCGAAACAAACTTTTATTCTTTAACTCAGAAAAAGTCTTGTTTTCCTGTCAAACCTAAGGATGCCAAAGGCATAGCAAAAATCTAGTTTTCATATATATTGAGTTAATTGAGGTGATGTGAGGTCTTTTTGTAAATCCAGTACAGTCTTCTAAACCCAGGACCAGCCTTCAATAGACTCCGCCCCTTATTATTCTAGGGTGTTTTATGTGTGGTAACGTAATGTTCTCTTGCTATTAGTCCTCGTCTAATTCGAATTTGTTCTACAATCATTTGCTTTCTTTTGCACTGTTAAGTGTTATAATTCAATTATGGCTGGAAAAACCACGACTACCTCTCCCAACTAGGAAATCACTCAGAAGGCGCTAATCAAATTGGGAACTTTGCGCATTTTTGGTAGCAACAACCTTTTCAAATCATTATTTAGTTCATCTACAGTATGCCTAAACCTTTTAGATAACTTGTCGGTGTGTTAATAGTTTCTTTTTAAAGGTCGGTCTAGTCATCCTCATCAATAGTCCTTTAATGTTATCCGTAGCGGGACCGTTTTGGGATAAAGTGGGCTGGAAAGTCCGCTGAAATGCCACACGCAAAGGTTTCTCTCCGGCCGACTGCGAAGCCGCCGGTATTTTCGACAACTCGTTGTCATTTTTACAGGTTTTCCCTAAAATAACAACATTTTCAGCGGTCAAGTGGTATTTGGCTTGTTTTTAGGTAACTAAAACTATGGTATTTAGGAAAGAAGTAAAATTCAATAACTGGTCAGACCTTTATAAATTGAACCCACCTTCAGCTTTATTAAATGACTAATAAATAGAATAGTTTGTGATCTGCACTTCCTTATGCTAAGATCCGCCCATTTTCAATAACTTTTTGGCTTATTAGAGCCCCTATAAGAAAAGGTTTAAACCTAACTCACTCTATAATACCTCTAGAATCTAGATATAATAGAAGTCTTTTAACAAATGTTGCCCGAGTTCTAATATAGTTTTTAAGAAAACAATCCTAACTTGCTTTCCTATCTGATTTCTCGAGTGCTCTTCCTTTTTTAAATAGCTAGTTCTTTATTAAACTAAACATATCATTCTGCTTTAAAGCATTTCGGACCACCAATTAAGCATTAATATGGGACGATTTGTTGCAAATTAGTGTGCTTTTCCTGGCAATAATGACAGCTTTAGAGCAAATTAATTAAGCTTGTTGAGTATGTGCAAAGGGCGCACAATTAAAACCTTGTCCAAAATTGCAAAAAGGGCGGGGCTTATAGAATTTATAAGGTGAGACAGCTAATGATCATTTCTACACATTATTCTAATGAGATACACAGCTAGGTAACAAGCTCGCCCCAGTCGACCAGCCCGGTGGTCTATTAATAAAAACAATATTATTATACGCTATTAATAAAAGTGTTATTTAAAGAGACACTTCTTTTTAGTTCGTATTTTTCTTGATCTGTTTAATCATTTAGTCTTCGTTGTAATATAAAATCACTTTTTAATCAGATAAAATTCAGTAATGATTCAGACAATTTTACATTTCATCAAGGCAATGTTAAAATTACACAATTGCTAAGCACTTATTTTAAACTATTTACTGTGTTTTGTTGTGGAATCTCTTGTATATTATAAGAAAATGCTTGCAATTTGTACTATTTTAGACAAACTAGACATTGTTTACAGCATAACATTATTAGTTTTGCTAATAACGCTATCGCTCTGATATTGTTAGAATACAACAACATTTATAGATTCTCAAGATTACTTTAGTAACTTAACATTATATGCATCTAGAAAAAGAGGCTAAATCAATTGTTAGTTCTACAAGAAACACAGAAACATATTTAGCTCATTGATGTGATCTTTCTAACTAGTTGACTATATCCTATATGCACTTTACAAATCTTTTTAATACTACTCATTTATTATTAAAAATGGCAAAAATGAAGTGAATTTACTCAGCAGCTAGCTCACTTAGCGAAATGCTAAAATATCTTTTGTTAGCAAATACTATTCCTTCTATAAACTTCTCCAATTAGATGTACAAATTATAAGCTTTTGAGGAATTTTTATATTAAATCATCACACTTTCCCATTTGTATGCATTAATTAAATCTTTTTGTTATCATCTTAATTTACCAATAAGAGGATCAATTTAAAGGTCTGTGTGTGATCGCTCGTTATCGATTACGGTAATGAGCAATCGACCTGAGACCAAGAGTCTCAGCTCTTACAGGGAATGTAGGCGGGACTTCCGGGTAAAGATTTGACTAGATTGATTTGGAATATCATAACATCGAGAATTTAAACAATTAGTAAGCTTAGCTGTAAACAAAAATGGATTTTAATAATTAATGCTAGAGATAGATTTCGGAACTCGTTTCGTTAAATGTGTTTTTCGGTTATTCGGACTAAATACTAATGTTTCCTAGTTTTTGGGTCTGACCAGCAATCCGGACTAATTCACCTTCAAGCCTGCGTCTCGACTCTCTCGCTCTTTACTTTTTATATCCTATTTATACACATACATAAGTAATGCTCCTCTTAACCATCTAATATCTTCATTCCTTCAATAATTTATCTAATTTATCTCATCGCTAGCATCATTCACTACACCGCGCTGTCACCACAAATTACTTTAGAAGTACGCAATCACAGCAGACTCCGTGGTTTAGTCGGTGCTCACATTTTCGGCCCCTTCCGGAACGACAAACCCCCGTTCGGCATCTACAGTAATCCTAAAATCTGTATATGTTGGTCTAAACTCCACCCTCTATGGATTTATCCAATCTATTTAATATTAAAGCAGCATCTTTTCTTTTGGATAATCAGTCTTAGTCGGCCATATAAACACTTCTTAACGTCCTTCTTCCGCAAAAACCCCCTAAAACTCGAAAACCTTTTGAAAATTATCGGAATTAAAGGAACTACTTCAACTG
This sequence comes from Phasmarhabditis papillosa, assembly GCA_034691345.1. Taxonomy (NCBI): domain Eukaryota; kingdom Metazoa; phylum Nematoda; class Chromadorea; order Rhabditida; family Rhabditidae; genus Pellioditis; species Pellioditis papillosa. Next base: position 18,404 of record JAQGAV010000050.1, on the reverse strand, counting down.
TACTCTTGCAAATCTTTAGGATTTATAAAGTATTATAAATATTAACAATCTTGCAACACTTACTAATCATAAAACTTCATAGTTTCCCGTCTCCAAAACGTTTTGGATATATACTGATAGGCTTTACATACATTTTTATATAGGATAAAGAAAAACAAAGAGTTTATAGTAAATTGTACCTTTTTTGGATATTTCCAACTTTCTAAACCTCAAAAACTGCTAATTTCCGAGTATTCTGACCTCAATTGACTTATAACTCTTTACAAATAAAGCTGATTTTCGGTTCCAAAGTGCCCTTTAGCGTTACAAAATACAAATTTCGAATATTTTTGTACATGTTTAACGCAGTTACCCGCTGCCCTTTCCAGCTTAAGAAGCTACAATTCCGGAACACAGAGTAGGCGTCAGCAAACGGTACGGTCTTGCTGGCGTGTTTCTCGTGCCAACTCTACTCCGATCAACCACCGACCACAAACTCAGTTTTGTTTTCTGCTCTAATTTTGGCTAAAATTGAAAATTAATATTTTTAATTCTCTAAATTTGGCGCCTATGGGAAATTGGACCCAGCCAACGACGGTGAAAACAACAACTTTGGTTAAATTAAATCTATCTACCTGCTTCTATTATTGTTTTGTATCCCGTGCTGCGAGCTTCTCTGTCGGATGCTTGACCACGCCCCTAATTTGATTAATTCTGCTAATTTCACTAATAAGTTAAATTAAGCGAAAAGTGTTAATTCGCTAGCATTCAATATGTTTTCAATATAAATTAATAAAAATAGTTTGTTTATAGTTTCAACTATAAGTAAGGGACTGACCTTTGTCAAGCACGGCTATCGCAATCCTAAAATCCAGAATATAGCTTCCACTATTAGCACTAAAGATTCTAGAGAATATTTGTGCTCAAAGTTCCGTGTCAAGCTAGGCGGAAACTATTCCGCGAACTTATACTTTTACTGCTTATTTATTTAATTCTATTTGCTAATTAGTTTTATTAAATCTGAATTAATACGCGATCGGACGGGGCCGCTAGTGTATTTTATGCTTCTAAAAATACCTATATGCTTTTCGCAGGGGACCTGCTTGATTATTTTCATATCCAGACCCAACAGCTGATAATAATGTAATTAGCTAATATATCAAACATTTTATTTGTTTATTCATCTTTGTTTGGCCAAATGCCAAACTTCATTGTTTTTCATATTCTTAGCGAAACCGTTGGAGTTTCCAATAACTTTTGATAGAGCGCGTAGCTCTGGTGATACCTCGAAGAGTTTGGTTTAAATTGTATTCAAAGCAGTAGAAAGCTATAATTAGCAATATTACTAACAATAAAGAATACCGTTTAGAGTCGCACATTTCAACCGGATATTTTATCGTTTTGCTGAAAAAACAAGCAGCTCATCGTTTTCTTATTGAAACAAAAAGGTGATGCAATGTATACGTATCATTTCCAGAGGAAGGAAGTCGTTCTCCTGAAGGAATGTTGATTCTATTTATGTTAAATACAATAATAATAATAATAATAATAATACAATTAAGCTATATAAATAAGCAATTAGTTAGGGAAGAATTTGTGATTTCTCCTCTCATTTTGCTGTATGAATAAGTGTGGAGTTGGAAAAGACGTCCAAATTGCAATTAAGCTCATTTGAATTAATAATCATTTTCTCACAGAAATATATAGGGGAAATTGAAGTAATAACGACACGATTCTAGCGCGTAATTTATGAATAGAGCACATTTCTAAGAGACGATTCATACCACCAACGATGTAATTCGCTTCCGAGTATTGAAGATTTGTAACACCGCTGCTATAAATCAACCTCATTATAAGGGTAGATTTTGAAACAATATCTCAATTTAGAACAGAACCTCGATTTCTATCACAATACCGCGCCTTGAATTAACGCAAATTAAAAAAAAATTAAACTGTTAAAACTAACAGTAAATTACTTTTCATACCTTTATAAGGGCCGTAATTTGAATCTTTTTTTACATCTTTACTTATATATTTATAAATCTTTCTTTTTAGAATCAATGCCCCTAGTCGAAGATAACCATCATCAGCCTTTGGACCTACTAAACATTATGAGATTCAATGCGACCAACGTAGACATGGCCTCTATGCAGAAACAGTTAGAGCAACTACAGGTACTTATCCAGTCAAGAACTTTAGATTACTGTATTCCGGGTACAGAACTAAAAACAGAGAAAGTCCTTTAAACTGTTGATCAGCTCAAGTCCGCTGAGAATACGGAACCCCTGTAAACAATAATGTTGCCAGAGAAGCCTAACAATTACATGAAAAGATTAAAAATTAGTGGAATGTAAAAGTATTGTACGGTCTAAAGTAAACTTTATATTTAATTAAACCTTAATCTTGAAAAATCTAAATAATTTGGAAATATAACATCGAATTACATTGAGAAATGGGTTTTGATATAGAGTGTACAAATAACCTAATTTTTCAGGCTCAATTTTTCGTCACTCCAAATCCCTCAAGAACGAACTCCCTGCCTTTCCAAAGCAATTTCACAATTTCATCGCTGACAAAAACAGAAGAAAATGATGATGATCAGAAAGATGACATAAAGGGATCACCACAATCCGGTAGGTCTAGCCCCCCCCCCCATATTTGGACCCTACCTGTATTCAGCTATGCTGCACAACCGCTAAGTTCCGAGAAGAATTCAACTTATTTCAATTTTAATATGAAACAAAGCATTCCAAATCCGGAGTTCACCAACTGTATTTTGATAGTTTCAGAAACTACATACAAGATATTCTTTTATAACTAAATTTTTATTTTTTTCAGTACATGAAGAGACTCCATCAGTATCGGAGCATAGAGACGTTTCACCAGAAGACGGTTGCGCCAGTCCGGACGAGAACGGAAAGAGAAAACAGAGAAGGTAATAAATAATCCAAACAAATCAATATCAATAAATATTAGTCAATATTCTCTTAATGTAATCAATATGTTCCAGATACCGTACCACATTCACTGCCTTCCAACTAGATGAACTAGAAAAAGTCTTCCGCAGTACACATTATCCAGATGTCTTTACAAGGTTAGACAAGACTCCCTATTAGGTTAAGAAACTCAATGAATACCTGCTAAACTGTTTACTTAAGAGCTGCTAATGACGTTCGCTTGTAATATATATAAAGTGTTCTATTTTCTAATATTAAACGCTCATTTATAGTTAAGTGATGTAAAAATGTAACTGAACTGCGTGCTTATAAAGGTGTCAGAGGTTGAAGATTATTCTCAATTGTAGTCTTAAAAATTGTCTTTCTCGCTTAAACAATGATTTTCTTACTATTCGAGTTTGGTCTTGTGTGGTCTTCTTCTCATTCTAACAATGAATAACTTTTCAAACCCGAACATTATTAATTTTTCTACATGTATCCAAAACTTCAAATATTTATTATTTTATTTAATCTACTTTTGCTGCAAGGTGACTTTTTGCTCCCGGTCTTCGATTGCTGACTAAAAAGTAGTAAATAGTTTCGATTGCATCATAATCACTTTCCATTTAATAACCTTTATTGATGCATAATAGTTCTTCGATAGAGCCGTCAATTATTCCGCATATTTAATTTCGTCGCAACTGTTACCTCATTTACCTGTTAAATGTCATACATATGTCGTAAATTCACGTCCTAATTATCCTCCTAATTGTCTTAATTTACTTTCAATTGTTCGCGATTTCTAAGAATCTGTCCGTTTGGCTCGATGATTGCCAGTAGAGCGCAGATTTCCGGTGCGGCGCGCGCGCCATCCCCCCAATTTCAAGGTCTACGCCTATTTCAAGGACTAATTAGCATATTAGCGGCCGCTTGCAACTCGAAATACAGCTAATAATATAAATAATAAGGGTTGGGGGCCCTCCCAGTTAATTAATTACTCGTTTCAAGCTGGAGGAGACCTGTTGAGCCCGGTAGAGGCGGACGAGCCCCAGCGATAAACATAAATATTTTCGCCTAATTACTTAAATGAATTATTGAAAATAGATGCCTTTTCGGTCAAAAATCGCGACAACATCGTTTATTTTCCAGCTATTTTTGTACTAATTTCATGCGAATTAGCAAAATTTTGTCGAAAACAGGAAATTGCAGAGATTCTCCTCAAAGAATAATATGTTGCTTCTTGATTTTAATAACCATTGGGGAACTCGGGTTTGAAGAATATCCCGGAAAATAAAAATTTAAAAAGTCTAGACACTTCTATCGCCCCAAGTTCAAAGTGTTTTTTTAAATAAAACCAAAGTTACCTAATCCATGAAGGTTAAACGGAGTTTCCATAGAGTTTGGCTGCATTACCACAAGACTAAATTAAGATTGAGTTCTAAGCTTTTTTGCTTAAACATGATTTCCTTATATTCCCCAAGTGTTTTGAGATCGTTCACTCGTTCCAGATGCCTTCAAATAGTAATTTGACTCCGAATTAGCTGAGACTTCATCTGAACTTTTCATTTTAGTAATATTAATAATAATAAAACAATAAGCAGCCTAGGGGTGTGAATGTTTAGTCTTCAATTAGCGGCATATTTGTTAAATAGGGTGAACGGGATCGAATAACCGGCACGCGATCTCGGCAGGTCTCTCGCAAGTAGTCTGCTGGTATTGTGTTTGTCTCTCTGTTATTGGTTATGCTTTAATTAATATTATGCACATCTAAATGTAACAAAAATAAGGCGTTTAGCGGAATAGAGGGGTGGCAAAAAGACAAATATTCTATAGTACCTGAATAAACTGAGAAGTTCTAGAAGGGTACATATCCACTACACCTTATAGACAACAGATACTTTAGGAATACTTTTTTATAGTAGATAGTCAATTTAAGGTTGAACTGAGAATATATAACTAAAATATAACTGATTAGTATCTAAAACCCTCTAATTTCCATATTTCCAGAGAAGAATTGGCTTCCAAGGTTCAGTTGACAGAGGCCCGAGTTCAAGTAAGTTTCTATTGGATATACAGTAATCCTCTATATACCGTAACCTGCGCAGCGATTCATGTCACTACAATTTGTTAATGGGGCTTCTGTAATATGATCTAAAGGGATGCTGTTATCGATTTCAGTAAGCTTGTTGTTGAGGGTAATAACTCCCCTGGTGGTCCTTTGAATGTTCACCTGTCCATTAATTGCGTATAAAAGATTGTAATCGTAATTATGATCCGATAATTTACTATGACGGTCTGCTAGGCTCCATTAGACGATTAATCAAAGTGACAAATAAATGAAATTGCATGAAATTAGCCGTTTACCTGCCGAACAAAACAGGCGAAGGGTTTACATTAAACATTATTAAAATTGAAATTATATTATCGATCTGTTTGTAGGTCTGGTTCCAAAACCGTCGCGCCAAATTCAGAAAGCAAGAACGCTCCACCTCACACCATCCTTATCAACATCCTAATATGATGGGTAAGTCTGAACTAGGATGAATATCCAATAAGGTTTAATCTTCACTGGAGTTCAATTAGCTAAAATGGTCGCACTCCGCTTCTGCAATGAGTGGGCTCCTATTTTATAAAAGCATCCACAGAAAAAGCCTTTGAGCTCACGGTCAAAAACATCACAGCGGGTTTCGCAGAAGATTCATTTTAATTTCAAAAAAGCATTGCTAAAAGCAAGAGAAAATCATTGGCATCAACAGTTGAAGACCTAACCTGTCCTATTTCAGCCACACAGATGTCGGATGGTATGCTACCATTCATGGGTAGCAGTCAGGAACAGTTCATAGCCGCCGTGAATCAGTCAGCTGCCCTTAACGCAGTCCTTCAAATGAATCCCGAGACAATGTTGCTGAATAACTCGGCAGCAGCATTGGCCGCTGCTGCACGCAGATCTCAGTCACCTCAAGGACAGACGGGTGTAAATAGCAATGCCGGTAGCTCTGCTTCAAGTCTGCCTACAGCAACTCTATCCATGCCCGGACTTACCTTCCCAGGTAAAATTCTTTGTCAAGCTTAAATTACAATTCGAGCGAAGTTTTATTGAGTTCCCAAGAAATAAAAAATTTCGATATGAAATGCATGATTACTAATATAACGAAGAACATAGTTACTAAAATGTTGTTTGCAGATCCGGCAACTCTGCAGCAGATGATGCTTATAAACCCACAGATTTTCTTAATGCAACAAGTAATGAAACAACATATGGAGGCTGCTTATAGACAGCATATGCCTCCAACCCCAACTTCTAATGTAAGTATAGCGATATTCAAAAATATAAAAATACAGCGAACCTATAGTTCAAACAATAATTTATACCCAAGTTTTAATAAAAGAAATCCAACTTCAGTATAAGTTTACAGTTTCACTAATAACCTCATATAATACTTGATATTGATATATTTGATATACAACTGATAAAATATTTAGTTGACCTCACAACTGGAAACATCATCCTATAAACATTTGCAACATGTTAAATAGTTTCTTGAACTAAACTCCGACTTTTCAGTTGGTTCAAACCCCTTCATCCTCGGCTAGTCCCACTTCTCCACAGCCTTCGAACACGGTGACTCCACCTACCGGCTCACCAGCCACTTCAACCAACCTACCGTTTGATATGTCAAGTATTATGAAGAAGGACTAAAGTCCAACCTATTCGTAAACTAATCCAAAGCTCGAAGAGGCCAAACTACTACCCCACTCTCTTTACCAAATCTCTCTCATTCATAATCTCCCGTTAAACCAACAACACCCCGTCAGCAGTTGTCTCGACGTCGTACCTCTCTTATCATGTTGCCAATTTTAGTATATTTCAGCTTTTATTTCATTTATGTTGATTAATAGTTTGTGTTAATCAAAGAATATGACCGCACCCGCTTTAACAGTATCCAGCATTACGATATTCTTATCCGGTGTTCTTCGCAAGACCAACAAGTTCAATAAGCTTTGTCTCTTCTTTAACCCTTAATAAGCTTTCTTTCATTGTGACTTTAAATAACCGGCTTTGCTACAGCAATAATCCGCTTTAATGAATGTTGCTTTATTTGATATAAATACTTTAAACCCCTGAAGCATCTGTTAAGATCTCGCTCTTAGAGGACAGCGAAACAACACCAAATCTGTCCCTGATACCGTAGTTCATATTATTAGCTAACTCTGAACCAACTAATTGTAACTCCTATCTTTAATATTTTCTATTGCAGTCATTTCATAGTTTATTTATAAAGCAATGGTCACCAATAACTAGATCTTCCCGTTAATATTTACCAAAGTTATCTTAGAAGTGGTCTATTTAAATAAATTTATTTGCGAAGATGGTATATTTGAAAAAAATTAGATAACAGAATGAAAAACAAATAAACTATAACAAGCCTAGATGATAATATTTACAACATGAACCGGTATTATCATTGCCAACTGAATATCCTTTTCTGTGGTAGTAAGCGATCCACCAACCTCTGTGCAACGGCATCATCTAATTGTTCGTAAGACTAAATAAATAAAACATTTAAAAAAAAATAAACATCCAAACCACAATCGGTCAAATTCAACTGAAAGTGAACTTACCGCTAACTTCTTAATTTCACCATATCCAACGAGTGAAGGTCGGCTTGTCAGCATACGTTCAGCTACCCGCTTAATATCCTCATTCGTTACACTATCTGAAGAAAAAAACCATAGAAGCTACAAATATTTTTCTTCCAACCAATATGTTTCATGTAATCGTCTGGCCTTCTTCTATAACCATGGCCAATGACCTGACGAGCAAGATCCTCGAACATTACCGGTCTCACCTCGAGATTCATCATCAGTTGAGATTTTAACTGAACTCTCGCGCTAAACTTTATAAAAATTAAAACACTTGAAGAAAATAACAACCGATCAAGCTCTTGTTTTTCAACTCCTTTCGTCAACAGAAGGAACTGGTAGAGAATAACACGAAGCAGATCATTGATCTGGGAAGAGAAAAAAATTATTAAGCAATTTACTCTAAAATACCTGTTCCGGATCAGCACTTCCATGAACACAGAAGAGTCCGGCATCCGCATAAGAGTGATTGTATGCTTGGGCGCTATACACCCAGTGATATCTGCAAAACAAAAATTGTCACGGCTAATTAAATGCTAACAATAAACCGACCTATTCATAACTTCAGTATATAGACGAGTGTACATTCCCTTTCCAGGTCCACCAGCAGAGAATGAACCACCACCACCAAGCAGTGACTGTAGAACACAGAAGGCGACGAAGTCATCGTCCCTTAGACAATATTTTAAAAAAGGTTTTCAAATTATCATATCCATAAACTAAACAGGAATTTATAAATAATGTCGCTCCCATAAAATCATATAAGACCTGAAGACGAAAACACTCCATTTGCAACTTACTTGTAACCAGCTCCTTCGAATCCCAATGCCACATGAGCCAAGTTCGGGTAAGGAGTGCCGACGGCCAGATCCTTTAAATCTTTTTCTCTCTATAAATAATAAACCACTCAGAAATTAATATAAGACAAACCAGTGCTTTTCCTCCTGTGTACTGCGCAACGGAGTTGTCAATTGGAGGAGGCTTTGCAAGTAGAAGTTTGGGATTTCGAGCCCACGTTGTTGTAGATTCGTCAAAATGCTTCTGAACTGAAGCAACCAGCTCATGATGAGGAACCCCAACGCCTGCAATTTGTTATTAACCGAAGATTCTTTCTTTGGCAAGGAAAGTACTTGAAAAGAAAATTCAGAATTTGTCATTCCCTTGATAATTCGTGATAACAAATTATACACAAATGACAGCATATATTGCAATTTATTCCTGACTCAATCGGTCGTTTATTTCATTACATTATACAATAATCATCCAAATCGAAAGAAGTATATCTAAGAAGAAGGCAAATGCTGTCTGCCCACTCGAATGGGTGTGATATAACTTCCAACATTTGAGGCCGGTCACTGGTTATTCGCTGATTAATACGAACGGCGTTTATAAACCATCGTAGTCAACATGGTAGATTTTAAAAATTACTATTAACGCATACCAGATACAACAATCCTTTCAGGCGTGTGATACTGGCTCAAATAGGAGAACACGTGCTCCCTAGTTATCTTTGGGAGAGAAGCATCTGGGGTGAATTTGGAAAAGCCGAGAGTGTTTCCTTGAAAAGCGGCCCAAATAAATAAACGTTATTAAAGGTATCACTAGCACAAATGAAACCTCATGAATCCAGTCAGTAATCAGAGGCTCGCATTCAATCTTCCTGGCAAGGTCCTCGTTTTCAAACTGAGCAATCATCTTTGCTTCTTCAAACTAAAAAAAGCGAATGAAAATGAGATTAAATATATACAAACTTCTTCTTCGGTTATAGAAGGTCTCCAAACGGCATTCGCCAATACTTCCATAACCGGATCAACACCGCTTACATGACAGCTTGCAGCGTAAATAAAACTATCCTGAATATTTAGTTTTCAATAAATTAGTAAAACGGCACACCTTGGTGCTCTGGCAATCGATCAGACCACCATTCTGTTCCAGTACTCCGTAGATCTCGTCTCGCGAATTATGCTTTGATGTCGCCTAATAAAGAGAGTCCTAAGTAAATACAGCAGCACAAATAAAACTAACTCCAAAAGCCAGTTTTTCCACTAGGTGCGAGGTTCCAAATGGAAAACCAACTTCATAACGTGCACCGCTATTTATGCAAACTGAAATGACAAAGTTACAAAAAAAGAAGATAATGAGCCTTACGTCCAATGGTGCAGTAATCTCCATAATGGGTTTCTGAGGCAACTGTTATACCGTTGTCTAGCTTCGTGATTTCTGTGTTAAAGGGGGTGTAAATCGGAGCAGAACCATTTTGTTTGTGTTCAAAATTTCCAGCAGCAATAGGTGTTGACAGAGGAATTCGAGTGTAATCCTATATGAAAATCTAAGCGGATTTAGTGGAAATGATATACCTCTTTCAACAAGCGGATGGATGTACATATCCTCCGCACACTGTTCCTTCCTAGTAACTTCAACATAATAGGCGATGAAATTACCAAGTATTACAACTGGAAATACTATCATTATTATACCCTTATAATTAAGAAAATAAGTTTAAAATTTAGAAAAGACAAAATTTGAAATGAACGAAGTGAATATTCACCACGGCGTTATCTCTCTTTTTGCGTACTTATTTTTCATGCCAGCTGACCAGTTGAAGGAGACGATCAATAAACGAGAGACCACCTCCAAACCTATTTTGGCTTCTCATCACTTTACGTTTCCTAAATTATTAATTGCCACGAAAATGTTAACATATGCTATGCGAACAAATCGTAAAAAACCCGCTGTCGTACAAAGCCGCCGTATTATATTGTACTCTACGTTTTAAGGACTAGTAATGTATTTCAACATCAACCATTCCTCGAACAGTCATTTGATATAAGTATTGATTGCTGCACAGTCGCATATACTTTGAATATTTCGTCTTGAATAATAACTAGTAGTATTGATGATCGACTTTGACCTAGGGATGTCTAAGCAGGACGCAATCAGTAAACTAATTCTATATAAACTAATATTTTCAACGCAATAATATACTTAATTTACACATTTTCTCCGTTCCATATATATATTCCTATTTTTAAGCAAACTTCTAACAGAATATAATCGTTTCCTCATGTTCGTGAATCATCGATAAAACATCTATATTAGCTCTCAAACAAACCTCTTTTAATGTAATTTTGTGAACTTGTCTGGGCTTTTGTTCCGAACACCTTCTATCACATATTATATACAAGATAAAAAATTACCAATTTATCAGTTGACAAGCTTTCCTCAAACAAAAAGAGGTTGGAAACACTAAGTTGGAAAGCCTACACTTTCAGGTCAGATAATCATAATTTGGCCTCACGGGTTACGGTTTCTTATTTATAGCGAGAGGCAGACAATACGTAACCATTCCAAAAAAAATATCTTACAATTAGTTTTCCTCTACTAACAAGTTCACAAAACTTTAAAAAACTTTTTCTGTACTTCTTTCTATAATATTCTTTGTAAACTCTTAGAGTAAGACATTCTGCTTCAACTGAATATTATATTCCAATTTCAACTCATATATATAAACTATTTCACAATGATATTCTACTTTTTGTATAGTTAGTTTTCCAGAGCAATGTCGGCAGCTCCTTACAATTACTCCTATATCTTCAAATATATAATTATTGGAGATATGGGAGTCGGGAAATCGTGCCTGCTTCACCAGTTTACGGAAAAGAAATGTAGGTACTAATGACACAACTAAAGGTGAAAAAAGTGTCAACTACAAGATTTTACGGTGTAGCATATAAAATATTCAGTAAACATGGGTCAGATCCATCCTGTTGCAAGACAAAGCCTAAATACAGGGCTTTTGTTAAGCCGAACTATGAGTTCAGATTTATCAAGTTGGCTATTATCGTAGAGTACAATTTAGAACCTAGAATACATCAGAACACGATCCATTTTGAAGCAGTGCCCAACTTGAAAAACGTTTGACAGAGATACATATCTATTTTATCCATCTCTTCTGGGATTATTGTCCACTTCATAGTTTAGTTATGGCTGATTGTCCACATACAATCGGTGTGGAATTCGGCACAAGAATCATTGAAGTCAGTGGACAGAAAATTAAACTCCAAATCTGGGATACCGCTGGTCAGGAAAGGTTTGTATGTCCTTATTTTTAAAAATCTTAGTTTATTACAGGTTTCGTGCTGTGACTAGATCCTACTATCGCGGTGCTGCTGGAGCTCTTATGGTCTATGACGTGACCAGGAGGAGCACATACAACCATCTTAGCAGCTGGCTCACAGATGCCAGGAATCTCACTAATCCAAATACGGTAAGTGCTATGAGCAGAATAAAATGAACAGTCGGGTCAAAATGGTAGGAGAACTCCTAGGATGAGTAATGCTGAGTTGTGAAACACCGTGTCCACCTTATACAGCAAAAGTATAACATATATGTGTACTTCTGAGAGAAGAAGAAAAGATAAAAGGCACCATTCAAATTTCCTTATGTAGCCGAGCCGAGATCCATTATCTACACAGACCCTACATATGATATGTACCATACACGTTTGATAAACTACTAAGCAAATATTGTCTGCTTCCCCTTGTCAAACAGGACCAGCCAAACTCCACCAGAAACCCATTTTTATTAAAAATTTCACTGAAAATTTGGCCTGAAATCGGGGACCCTTAATTCGAGAATTCCGGTTACAGTTACCTACCTCTACAGCCAACTTCAAAATAACTCTTGTATTCCAGGCTATTTTCCTCATAGGCAACAAATCGGACCTGGAGGCTCAACGCGACGTTCCCTATGAAGAAGCAAAAGCTTTTGCCGAAGAAAATGGTCTCACATTCCTGGAGTGTTCAGCAAAGACGTATGTTAACTTATAATAAGTCGCCTTAAGCCTTAACTTAGTTTTACGGGAAACTGTACTTGCCATATGTTCTTTTTAAACGTTTTGAAGTTTTCCTCTCTGGTTACATTGTAGAATTACCGTTTATCAAAATGATATCAGATATCAACGGGGCGTTGAAAACGTTAAAATGAAACGATGGATGATAGGTCAAATTTCTCCCGAAAAGTTATTCACAAATATATACCTAATTAAAAAATTGAAGAGAAATTGAGGATTGTACAAGATATTCAATTTTGGTGCACCTCATTTCGGTTCTTGTAGCCTCGTGAGAACAAAAAAACAATGAAAATCATATTTGCACTTCGAATTCGGTATATTTCAGTCGCATATGTAATTTATCAGCTAAGAAAATGGTAGAAATGCTTTTAGTTTTTCAAAATGCGTGTATTTTAAGTTTTGCTATCCAGGTGAACCTAGGCGCAGGGTGGCAGACTTTTTAAAAAGTGATAACTTGGTCAAAAATGGTCGTAAAAAATTCGGTCCTCATATTTCAAAATGAAATGAGTAGCTCTATCGATTTGAACAATAAAATTGAGATGCAAATTTCGGGTGTACCGTGACTTTGTACGTTTTACCCAAAGGAAGTTTGTAGGGCTGAAAAAGGGCTGCGCGGATCCATTTTTACGTATCCTGATATGCAAATGCTTGTTCGCTAAATCCGGGTCCGGATCTATTCAAAAAGTTTCTGGACCCAGACCAGCGCAGTAGTGCTTGGGATATCCCGCTAAACTGGTGAAACTGCACATGATTATTCTACTATAAGATCAAAGCCAAGCCATACTTACCAGCAAATGCGTACTATTATTCTTGTATTTCATTATAGGGGCGACAACGTAGAGGAAGCGTTTTTGGAAACTGCTCGTAAAATTTATCAGAATATTCAAGATGGAAGGTAAGCTCACTCCGATAAGCAAACTTATTTCTATAGTAGAACACAAGAATTCGAAAGTGTCAAATGAAACATTTGGAAGGGTCTAAAGAAGTCAAGAATCTAATAAATCGGGCTGTTTTCTATAAATAAAAAGAAGCTTGTTACTTCTCAAGCTGGAACCCCCTATTGAGAACATACTGAACACACCAACAAGGTTCATTAGAAATAGTCTTGTACAAACACATAAATAATTTGCAAAAAAGGAATATTCCCAAAATTCCAAAAGAAATTAGTTTTTTTTATAAATGTCGAGGTTTACTATTTGTTGTTGATGGAAATGTTTTGTTGCTACCAAGATGTAAAGTACAGACAAAAGAGATTGGAAAGAGAAGAAATTACATTTTAGACAAACTTAGACCTCAAGAAATACTTCACAACAATAGCTTGTGTAGCGAAATTTAACTCAATTAGTCGGTCTTAGTGTCTAACTCCGAGGAATTATCTAGTAACTACTTGTAGAAAACCACCCCATGAGATGGGTTCTCTTCCAACCCTAATATTCGATACCAGTTTCTTATTTCAGTTTGGATTTGAATCAAGCGGACACCGGTGTTCAGCCTAAACAAAGCCTTCCTCGATCCGCTGCCGGAACTAGCGGTAACGAGAAGAAAGATTGTAATTGTTAAGGTGAAATGGTCAAACATGTCTATAATTTATTATTTTGCTATATTGTTGTTTGTATTTATCATGCTATAATTTGCAAAAAAAAACAGCTTCCAAATCCCATCTATAGGTAATATATTTTCACCTTTAACGGATATCGAAAATGCATAACAGAGCCATCTATTCCCATATTATTTATCTCCTAAAATTGTTGTGATAATTCTTTTACTTAATAGTCTCAGCTGTACATTTTCAATTTTTATTTCAATTAGATACAATAAATCACTTTAGATACGTATGCGTTCGATTACTCTCCCATTTTGCCCTCAGTCAGAAAATACCAGAGCTGTTAACCTGGCCTTAGGTTTTTTGGTCAGGCCGGGCACGGCCAGTGGCCGTAATATAGAAACGCCCGGGTGGGTGCCCGTGCAGACAACTGCCTTTCATTACTCGTATCTGGTTTTAAGTCACTCGTAACAATTGTATAACACAGCATATCCGTGGTGCAATCGGAGATTCAAACGGCGGCTCTTTTTTTTTGCTCACTGAGCCAAAAATTGGAAAACGATAATAGGATGCATAACGTTAAATGTTCGTGATTTTTTAAACTTTTCCTTAAGCTATCGTCTCTACTTTCATTTAACACGATAATAAAATTAAAATATAGACTATGACACCTAGTTTTTTTTACGAAAAAGCATTTTACGGGCGCGCAGTCCTTTAAGGGGAGGTACGAATATTCAGCAATGGAACATTCAGCAAGCGAAGATTCAGCAAACGAACATTCAGCAAGCGAAGATTCAGCAAACGAACATTCAGCAATGCGAAGATTCATTTGACATCTGGCCTAATCGAACAAAATAATATAGTTGTAACTGATAATATGATAATATATTGTACTGTTCTCCGATAAAATACAAACCAAGTCCTCTATGTATACATGCCAGGCACCAGGGATGGATGGAATGAAAAATTTTGAAAACGGAAAAAATTCATAAACAACTTATTCTGTTGCACGTCGACTCATTGAAGAAAGATTGTATACAATCCTTCAAAAAGGAAATTACTCGAGAGGGGATGCAATTAATTGGAATTAAAAAGAGCGGTCGAAAGAATTTAGATGGGTCGGGAAAAACATTTTCAAAAAGGAATTCCCGCCATCCTGCAAAGTACATTTTGGAATCTGACAAAACAGTGGCGTGGCAAACTGAACCATAAGGGCCACTCACTTTCACTCCTTTCAAAACAGGACCCACGATTTTACAAAAATCTTGGCGTAAGATGCAAAAAAATGTATCGCACAAATAATTACTAGAAAAGTATAATAGAAAATAACCGCACATTTATGGTAGTATTTATTCAGCACCAACAAGAACAAAAACAATGAAAAATAACAATTGAAAACAAAACAACGTTAAGTGTTCAGAGGGGAACACTACGAGCCTCACCGGGTCCGATGGATACGACGAGGTGGGAGATTGCCAAATTGAGAAGAAGGCCAGTAACAATGCCTATAATGAATAAGAATTAACAAGTGCAAAAGATGGTACACACACCAAAGATCAGGCTGAAGCCAGCCATCATACCGGCAATTGCACGACGCGATTCTTCGACAACCCTGAAATAAGTAGATAGCATAATCAGAAATGTCTATATTGCAAGCGTCATGCGAACAAAATAGAAAATAAACCCACAGAGATGAATACATCATTCCCAAACTGCTGAGATATCCAGATGTTGAACTGAGTACAATTCCTCCAGCAATGAAAGCCCATGTGTTAGTGAAGAATTCGGGCCACAAGCTAATATTTTTTGATCAGTTAAAAAGTGTTTTCAAACTCACCGAGAATCATACTTGTAATTGCAGAAGAAAAAGAATGGAATCAAAAGCAGGCGCAGCACAACAGGTATCCACAGCTTGCTGGGAGATACTGCTCGTACCTTACCGGCAACGAATGACCCAAGGAACGCAAATACGTTAAAGACGAGGAATGTGGTCACGGGAATGAACAACTCCTCTAAAAACAACGATGGCATTTGGTGAGAGAACTAAACTTACCAGAGAGTAAGAAATCGTATGTGGCTTCTTTCCCACTGCGGTCAGAGACTTCCACCATCATATTTGGAAAGATAGTGAGAGACACAGCGAAAATTATATACACATTCAAGAACTGTCTCCACCCCTAGGTCTAAGATTTACAGCCTCTTGAATGGGATGGTCTACCTGGGAGAATGTGGCCTTGTAATCCTCGCGTGTGCGCCTAACAATATTCTGTTCGTCGGCTCCTTTTCCAGCCTTTTCCAGGTAGTACTGGTAGAACGGCTGAAAAGGTCATATCAGGTAAAATAATGAAATAAACGCCTTTCCTGCATATTTCGTGAAAGTGAAATTACTTTAGGGATATTATAGGAACAAGCAACCAGGATTCCCAAACACAGTAAGCAAAATTAATGAACTAACCATTTTTCTCAGCGACAAGAAGGAGAATAAGCATGCGACGACCACGACCAAGGCTGTTGAGAAGTAGATTAGTGCCGCCAGCTGTGGAGTTTGGCCACGAGCTGCGATGAAGGCCACCATGTGCATTACTGTCACCAAAATGCCACAGAGATTGTTCCCAACAATAAATGCATTTGTATACTTAGAAGGCAGGTCAGCCAAAAGTCCAAACATACTGAAAAACAATAAACAGTAGTACATGCCTTTTGCAATTTTTGGAAAAAGATAAAATAAAACAAATATGTCTCCGATGCTTTTTAACAAAATCGTAACATACCTATTCTGATACACACCATTTGCTGCGTTGAGCAAGAACACAGTGACCATTGTAATAATGTAGAACAGTGTAGTCCCTAACATAGCAGAACATTAAGAATAAATGAGAGTTGCTAACAATTCCAGGTGTCGATGTATATGAAACTCATTGTGAACACAAGCAGGCTCATGATGAGGATCATTGCTGAAGCGATGCGAAGCCCAAGTCCACCCCTAAAGTAGTAAATCAATATAAGTCGTCTGTCATGACAACATACCTAATCTGAACGAAGATATTGATGAGATTCAGCATGAGACAGGGCATTTGTGCACAGATGGTCATATAGTTCAGAAAGCTCTTGGACAAAGTGGTATCAACGAGCACAGGGATGCTCTGGTTATAATAGCTTACATTTTTCATTTTGTATCCAGAGTAGTACTAAAGCAAACAATGTGGAGAGCAAAAAATATTGAAAACAAAACCTCTGAAGCAATAGTAATGAACAAATTCCATGGCAGAAGACAACCAACTCCATTGAGCAGCACAATCAGGTAGATAAGGTTATAGGCATCCTGAATAATATTACTAAATAGTAGCAGCCAAATTTCAAAACCTTGGGGAAAGTCGATTCTTCTGAAACTTCGCTGATGTTAGTTAACTCGGAATCTAAAGCAATATATCAATATGGCAAACATGTTTTTCACAAAATTGGCACATAAAAGTTTTAGAGTAAAACATACAGCGTTCCATATCGTCATCGCCGAACACGGTCCTGGTAGAGACATTCGAAGAGACAGTTTCCGACTCCAGATGTTGAATCATCTTGGTTACGTAACCTAAAGCCAGAATTTAATGTTTGCATGTTCAAGAAACTATCAACCTTTTGCATGAATATCGGCAGCAGTATCTGGATTTCCAGTTTGGTTAGACCCAATATGGGTGTTACTAATATTCGCAGGCTCCATCTGCGAGATGGATATTTTTATGAACGAATCTTTGGGAACAGTAGTCTAAAATTGCAACTTTAGAATCAGACAAAAGAAGATTTTTCGCAACAAAAAAAAGAAGGAAATCACCCAAATATTAAAAAAAATCAAAACCCAAAAGTAAAAACCACGGTGGCCGCAGGTTGTCTTACCACGAATGGCGGGAATTCAAAAAATTGCGTCGAAGTTTCGAGAATGGCAACAATTTTGCAGGTTGGACACTCGCTACAAAATGTTAAATGAATGAATAATATTTATTTATCACAAAAATCATACGATACGACAATCCAAGAAGAAGAGTACTGAAGTTTTTGATTTTTGACGGAAGGGGGAGAGGGCCATAAATGGCCATGTGAATGCAAAAATGCCCTTAAGAATGCAAAAAGGAAAATAAGAAAATTTTAACTGAATCCTTATTTTTGAAACAGTGTTTGATTATGCCTCCTGAAAAAACTACAAAACTGCATTGTTTCTTTTTTTTTCTCTACATAGTCTATCTTGTATAAATTATTCGTGTTCTTTGCAGAAATTCGTGTTTGGCATGAATTTATGTTAGATTGAGCAATCCAATATTTAAACCAGTAGGTAAAACCTTTTGCTATCTTCTTATTCTAATTTACGAACTTCTTATGAATACTTGCGGTCATTGCCAGAAGAAAATTGAACACGAAGCCGCTATTTTGGCTAGAGGACAGGTTAGGTGGATGTCAAAGT